>VZTL01068168.1:0-39225 GCA_013400535.1 Scopus umbretta | reverse complement strand
AAAAAAAAAAAAAAGAAGAAAGAACCAAAAGAACCACCCAAAGAGAAACAAATTCTTTCTCTCCACAGTTTTTCATATGTGATTTATAGGTGTGTTTTTCCAAGTAAATCGAAAAAAGGCCAGTGAGTGAGTCTGAATTAAAGTTTGATTTGGTTAATTGAAACAAGCCATCTGGGTGGAAATGGGAGGTTTTAGACACTGTTTATATTGTTCCTTGTGGTATTTCTAAAATTTCTAATTCCATAGTTACTAAGGATTGTGCTGTTTGACCGTACAGTGGGGTTTTATAGGTGTAAATGATCTATGAAGAATAAAAAAAAAGTAAGACAGCTATGCAAATAACAACAGCTTGCAGCTCCATGGTAAACTGTTTTGAAGGCATTGACCAAGCATGGTCTGCTGAACGATGGTCCAAGCTCCACATTAAAAGGTAGAAAAATATGATATATTTTATATTGCCTGGACCTCCCCTGGCAGGCAGGCGTCCACAGGTGATCACTGTTGAGGCTGCAGTGCTGTTTGTTTGCCGTGTAATTCACACATTCATTCTGTCTCTTGGGAGTGATTCCTTCCTCTGGGGGAGGGAGCAAAAAAAGGCTCTGGTCTTTTTCTGGCCAAAAAAAGCTGGTATTTATCTTCAACAATGCAAGGAATTGTCTCTCATCTCCAGATTTCTTCAGTTCACCTGCCTTTATCATCTCTTGGCTGTGGTACCACAAAGGGAGAGTAAAAGGAGAAAAATGTTGATGTTGACTTAGGTGGGCTGGGATCAAATCCCACTGGTGTTAAGAAGATTGACGTGGAGGCTTAAAAATAAACCTCTCTTGCTCAAATCCTTTTTGTGTTGAAATAATTGAAGACATTTGAGATGAAGAAAGGGGCTGAGGTCATTGCGTGTCCAGTAATGGTATGGCTGTATTTTCTTTTGTTTGGACAGTTTAATGTCTTGAAGTGGCTCTTGTTTCCTCTTATTAATTCCTGTAAATATCACGGAAAAGGATCTCACAGCTCAGCCATGCAGCAGCCAAGTCTTGCACAACCACCTGCCTCTCAGACGGGCTTCATAGCTTAGCAGAAAACTATGCGTTTAAAAAAATTTCAACCAAGGAAAATAGGATGCATCTTTTTTTAGTAGAACATTTTCCTCTGTTTCTGGACCAGCAAAGAACTCTCCTCTCCTTTTTATTTCTTTCTTTTTTTTTTTTTTTTCTTTTAAAGATTTGTGGCTTTATTTCTGAAGATGTACTGTATTTAGAAAAAGCTATAGCCTATTTGTCTGAACATTAACTAAAACAGCCAACAAAATATATGATATTATTGTACAGGTTGGACTGTACATGAGTTGAGTGAAGTCACCAGCCCTTCAGATCACTTGGAATGAGAGCTTGGCCAGTATTGCATTTATTTAAAATTTCCCTGCCGGGCGAGTGTTGGCCTTGGGCAGCAGCCCACCCAGCGCAGGCTGGACCCAGCCCCTGTGCAGTTACCTATACCCCATTAGAGTTCCCACCACCACAAATCCCTCTGTGCTTTGCAGTGCCTCCAGGGAGATGAGCCTGGCAGAATGGAAGAGCTGTGCTTTTCCCCCCTGATTTAATTATAACCAGTTATTCCCATCCCTTTGTCCTGTTTTGGATTCTTTACATATTGTTTCGGAAAAGCTTAGTGGAGTTGCAGCTTTTGTATATATAAAATATAGGATGATTGAAGACCTGGCCACTTCTTTATTTAGCTTCCTCAGCCATGCGTTCCTCCCAAAGCATTTTCCCCTCTTGCTGCCAGATCACTGTTTAAACTATGTGTAAATATAAAAGAAACTGTGGACAACATTTAAAAATGCTGCACCATGTTGGGAGCAGGGCTTGCTGGAAAGAACATCTGCCTAGAGGCCTTTTTTCCTCGTCTTCTGTGGTTTTGCGGCTCCCTTAGGACAGATCAAAAGCCCTGTATGGGTGCCACCGTTAAGTCTAATGGCTCTCTGGTTATTCATCCCTGTTTGGACTGAAATAGCTCCACTGTTTTTTCTTTTAAACTGAATTCTTTCCTGTCCTCTGAGTATAGAGAAGTTGTAATTAGGAGGAAAAAAAAAAAAAAGAGACCCTTAGAACCACTATGAAGAGAGGAGATAAAGATGAAAGAGGCTTCTGTAACAAATTTGACACAAAGAAAAATAACAGGTTTGTTCCTTTTATCATAAGGTTTTCTTGGAAATAGTTGAAGGTGGAGATGAATGGCCAGGCTCTCCTTTCTGCCCCTGTAGCATCACTGAGTGCCGCTCTCACCCTTCATCTGCTGTTTTGCTTCATCTGTAGCCCTGTTGCTGGACAATTCCTGTGCAAATGGGAAAGTTTTCTTATGTTTTCACTGAGCATGGAAAACACGCTCAGCTCGTAATGCTTCTTGGCTCGAGCATCCTGTGCCCCACCTGAGTCACCCACAGCACAGCTCAGCTGTAGCAAGGTACAGCATGGTACGCACGCAGACCCGGGCAGGGTTCTGACAGCACAGCTTATGTACTGGCCTTTCTTCAAACATGCTTTTTGGAAGTGGGAAGGACATGAGTATAAATTGTATGCAGTCTGAATTCAGAGGGATGAGGACAACGTAAACACTGGCCTTTAGGGTCTTTTCAGAGAACACTGCATCGAAAGCCAGGCTGAATTACCACCATTACTTTTCAAATCATTTTTTCTCCCTGTTTCACAAGCTGCCTTCCTGGTGCGGTGCTATGACGCTGTCTGTCTGTAGGGGATGGGTGGGTTTCCTGCATCAGGGAGACAACAAAATTCTTTCCCTCTTTTTGTTCCTGTCTGTGCTGGAAGCGACACGTTGACGGGCTGATGGGAAGGATGCGCCAAGCTCCAGCACTCTTTCCATAAGCCCTGTATTGAAACCATGGGATGGAATAAAATTGCTGCTCTGAGGACGTTAAAAGGGAATGCATTTCATTCTCCGATTTCATTAAAAGCCATTAACATCGGAATGACATGGTCACTATTTATAAATCCCCAGTGCAGATGACTTAGTACAGCTGGTCAGAAGAAAAGCATTTCAGTGGAAAGAGGGAGTCTATTTGCATTCATGGTCCTTACGTGCTCCTCTGGCGGCGAGGGGAGGGGGTGAGGGCATGGACCGTTTCAGTGTCAGTGATTAGGCCACTCACATGTTCTTGTAACTCTTCAACAGATCACAGTCATGAGTGGAAAAGGAAAACACCAGTTCTGAACAATGCTTTTAACACATGAAGTGTTGCTCTGAAAAACAGTTCTGAGCCGTTTATACTGTCTGTAGGGGAAAAGTTGTCTTGGAAGTGAAGAACTAATGAATGGAGAGGAATTGGGGGCAAGGAGACAAGACCAGATTCGGTTTTTAATCTGTGAAAAATAACTAGGATCTTTTCTGTGCAGTGTGATTAATCGGGAACATACGATGGGTGTCTTGCAAGACACAACAACAAGGTCCCTCTCTGCCTCAAAATGAGAGTCATGTGGTGGCCCCAAGACTCAAGGGACCAACAGCACTCAACTAATACAGCAGGTTTTTTTGGTCTCTTGGGTTGCTCTTAGGCTGTGCCTGTGGTCTCTGCTGCAGCAGGGAATACTGCTGGCCTGGAGCAGAGAGGAAGGGGAAGGGATCTCCAAGACAAGCCCCAGTGGTACAATATCCTATAAAATTAAGAATATCTCTGTGTCTGTCTTGATACCTTGAAAATACATATGTGAGCCATGCTGCAGAGCACTGAAACCACAGAAGACAAAGTCCTTCTCCTCTAATGACTGTAGGAATAGTCATTAGAGAAAAAGACTCCCTGACACACATGCCATGGGACTGTCCTTAAGTCAGGCTGTGGAAAAAGGGAATGCACAAGGAAAATGGTGCTTGACATAACAGCAAAACCACTGTTGAAATAGGATCCTTGGATGTTGGCCTTCTAAGCTGGATTTAACTTGCAGTGAGCACAATGCACTTGATTTATCAAAACTGATGAATCAGAAGGTGGGAGTGGACTTCAGACCTGCCTGCAAGTAACAGCCATTGAAGAAAAAAAAAAAAAGTTTGACATTGTAAGTCCATGGAAATGGGACCGCATTTCTATATGAATTTAGTAAATCAAAGCAGAACCCAACTGCCCCAGAGAACATGTGGTTTTTTGTCCACATCTCTGCTGCTCTCCTCCCATCTTTGGGTCTCCAGCTGAGTTCATTCCTCCAGACCAGTCTTCCCAGCCTGAAGTGTTACATCTTTTAGCACTCTCTGCTTTATGGTGCACTTTATTGTCTATTTCTAGAAAACCATGAAAATAATAAATCACAAAAATACATATTTTAATCACTGACTGACAAGCTGAGCTTGGAAAATTTTTAGATTTGGAAAATATTTAGAAATTTAGAAAGATTTAGAAAACAGATTTAGAAAATATTTAGTCTCCCAACCTAGCAGTCCTCAGAAACGGTTTATGGAGTTGCTTGAACAGACATCAACCGCTTACATCTCATTGCTTTTGATCATCTCCCAAAACTGTGCTGTGGACTCTGAGTTTAGGACTAGAAGATAAAGTAAGCTGAGCAGCCTTCTGCTCTCCCCAAGTTAAACTTAACTTTCTAAAGAAGGTAACAATTTTGCAAAAATACAGTGCATCAAGTAAGAGGCACAGGTTTGCTCTCCTGGTGTATGAAATCACACCCATAGCGTATGCAGCGTATTAGTGAGAACATAGTCCAAAAATTCCCAGTAAGAGTTATAGTAAGAGTGACTGACTGATTATTTTTGACAAGATGTTTTTATCTTCAGCCAGTAACCAAAAGTTTCATGTGGTTTTTCATCCCATATTTTATGACTTTCAAATCCCTGACGTCTTTCAAAGTTCTTTGGCTCATGAGCATGGCCTTCTGACTGACACGAGCCGGTGGACTTGGGTGTCGAGGCCATGTAAAGGATTACAATAAGCTGTGCCATTTCCAAGGCTCCTCATCTATCATGCAGCTGCTTTCATCACTCGCACCAAAAGACTTAAGCAGGGATTATGGCATGAACCCTGCCTTTTCTCCATCCCTTTCCTGCTCACTCTCACTCTGTCTCTCATTAACCAAGTCTAAGAATTTGTTACTAGAGTTGCAGACTCATTGACCCAGATTCATTAATAATATGGGGGAGAGGAGATTTTTTTCCTGTGCTTAATTGCTGGCTTCTGTGTATTCTTAGTGCTATTTATATGCAGGAGAACTAAAAACCTGTAATAAAGATGGGGCCAACTTTGCAGCAAAATTCATGCATGCACACAGTGAGAAGCACAACAGGAGAGAGATGGGGGAATAGGGAGACGGAGATGAGCGTAGGTGGACTTACGTATACTTGCAGACCCAGCAGTAGATTTTTTGGTAGCAGACCCTGCTTCTACAGCCTGATCCACAAGACCATATTGGTTTAGCTCAGGGCTCCCCCACTTTGCTCTGAAAATGCCACACCATCAGAGTCATTCACTGGCTTTCTTTGTGGCAAGTTTGATTTCTTTTACCACCAAAAAGCAAAGTTAAGCAGAAGGTCTGGAAGTGGGTTGGGAGGGTATTCCTGCCTGATCTAGGAGAGTGCTGGCTCTCCCCAGTCTTTGGGACTCTGTGATCACTTCTAGGTCGTGGAAGATTTGCTATCAGCGCTTTTCATCCTTGGAGCAGGCCTTCTGTCATAGTTTATTTTCTGCTTCAAGGCAGCTGGTGGATCTTGGAGATTCAACTGCACTTGCCATCTTTTGGCTCTGATGCTGGTGTCACGATGTGACATTCAGTTAATCAGGAGAGCCAAGCCCTGGTGTTGGCTTTCCTGTCAAGTCAACCGTTCTTTTAAATAATGTGGTTGAACTTTTTGTTCATATGAGCTCCCCACTGCAAGGAAAGGACTTAATTTGAAAGGAGCAAGGATGCAGGAGCTTGTTTCCTGACGACATGCTGGAAGACATGGGATGGAGCTGGCTGGAAAATACTGCAAGGTCCTGCTGAAATTGCCCGTGTTTGCTGGTTTCAGAAAAAGGACCAGAACAAGAGGATTTTGCCTAATGCTGTTGGCAAATACCTCTCTGCTTTCATGGAGGAATGCCTAGAAGACCAGAATAAATGTGTCATTAGCCTCTGCCTAGTAAACAATGGATGTTAGCATTTTTAAAAAAAAATCCCCCATAAAATGTTTTGTTGCAAGCATTAGCCACAGAAGCAGGAGGGTTTGCTTGCTTGAAATTCCTTGTGGAGACAGGCTTGACTTGATTTTGCAAGTTAAAGTCAATCCCTGTTCTCTACCAGGGATTTTTCTGGACTGTTTTGCAATGAAATATGTCCATTAGATACTTGCATCGAGAGTTATCTCAGTGCCACAACACACCTTCTTTTAATGGAGAAACAACTTCTGTCTTTCCTCCTCCCCTCATTCCAAAATTAGTCTCTTCAAAAATGTCACATTTCCTGCAATTCACTACAGGCTCTTCAAT
Source organism: Scopus umbretta (assembly GCA_013400535.1). NCBI lineage: Eukaryota > Metazoa > Chordata > Aves > Pelecaniformes > Scopidae > Scopus > Scopus umbretta. Next base: position 32,750 of record VZTL01068168.1, on the reverse strand, counting down.
CTCCCCTTAATGCCTCAATTTCTATATCACTCTATTGCAAGTGAACCGTGTCTCAGGTTAGAGGATTGGGCAGGAAGAACTTTACATCAGTGTGAGGCTCTGGACTGATCATGCAATCCACAGGAATTTAATGGGGGATATTTATTAATTGTCAAGTTGAGTTTTCCAGTGTTTGAGTCAGCAGGACATTTGGAACTGAGCCTTATAGTGGATTTGGTAGTCTAACTTTACAAATTCACACTGGTGAGCGTGGAATAGATGACACCAGTGCTTCCCACAGAGCTCCCTGACACATTTTCTGTACTTAAAAAAAAATAAATGTCTAGGCAGTGTGTTAAATTTATGTGAACGGATTTTTATCTCTTGTTCTCAGAAGATAAGATCACATCAGAGCAGAATCCTGTTTCATGTTACTGTTAATGTTTGTTATCTGCAGCAGCAGCCTAGCCTACTTTTCCAGCCTTCGGCAAGGCTCCAGCCCATGCACCCGCAGCCTGTAGCAGTGAAGATGCAGTGGTACGAGCACGGCAAGGGCCATGCTTTTACTGGACCACACTGTGATTGACTTTCAGTCCGCAAGGGCTGTTTCTGCAAGGTTGCGATCATGCAGTAGACTTGACCATGTTTCTCCCCACCTGTTGGGATTTTCCTGTTTCAAAGCAAAAGCCACCTGCCCCCTCTCTCCAGATGCTTTGTTTAATGTTCAACAGCATTGTTGCAGCAGCAGTGCCCTATCTATCTACTGTAATAGGAAAAAGTTCTAATGTTACTGATAAAGCAGTGGCCATAAAGATAAGATGTGGACTTGTTAGGTGGATTCCCTTCGCCTGTGCGGTGAGCGTTACTGGATAGATTTCAGGCTGCACACTGCTACCTTTCAGCCTTTTCTCCGAACAACATGGGGAGACCACACTCCAGCTGCATGCTGATGAGCTGTATCTCCTGTGAGCTGTTCACCCATGGGGTAGTGGTCCCAGTAATTTCTGTTCCCTTGACATCGTTGCTTTATCCGGTGTGCATCCCTATTTGGCACCTGGCTGCCCCGTAATTTGCTTGCCTTGTGATCCCGCATGTCTTTTGTCATGGATTTGCTTGGAGGGGGTCTCAGGAAAGGGATGTGGGCCCCAGGGAATGTCTTTTGGTGCGGTGGGTTGTAGAGTTAATACAGACCGTGAGTTTACCCATGGCGCATCAGGAAGGCAGTGCCCTCCTCCTCCGGCTGTCAGGCTGCCCTCATTGTAGCTCTCTGCTGTAGCTCTGGTCTCCTTGAATGTTATTCTCTTCTCCCTCATTTATGGCTTTCTGTGGTGTTATCCCTGCCTGGCCTGTCAGGGCAAGTGAAGATGGGATCAATCTAGCTTAAGGTCAACTCCCCAGCTAAGCAGTCTCCTCTGTCCCGTGCCCTGGAGAGCAGCAGCCTTGGAGAGAGCTCTTGTTCTGAATTTTGTCTGCTGCTGTCAGTGAGATTACAGTGTCCCAGCAAACCTGATGCTGTGAACAATGGGTGAAAAAAACATTTATTTTTAGAACTGGAACCATGATAAATATGTGGAATTTGTCCAGGGTCTGCCTGCTGTACCTTTTTGAAATGCAAAGTGCATGTTTGTTAAAATACCTCTCCAAAGGTCAGCATAACCTAAGAAATAAATGTGCTGGCCTTTTGGAAAGGAGGTGAAGTTTCAGATGCGTGATAGCTACTTGAGGTTGAGAGCATGGGTCCCCATAACCCAAATCTGTTTCAGTGCAGCCCAAGTAGATGGAAATGCTGCCTTCCAGCCAGGGTTTCTTTTGCAGGTTTCAGTGAGGAGCCCTACACCATACTTAATCCTTCAGTTCAGCTTTTTCTTCCATTTTCCTGGCTTCATATTTGCTGAAGACCCGCTCGTGCATTTCAGGGACTCATGCTGCAAGCATCGTGTTTGCAGTTGGTGAGAGTAGGGATGAAAATGGAAAACTCCAGAATGAAAAGAAGCAAAATGCTGGATGGGACCTCAAAACATCACCCAGGGGGACCCAGTGGGTTTGTGTCCTATTTGATGATCTAGCCAGCCCACTGACATGCTTACAGCACTCAGGGATTGAGATATTTGAGAACCTTACATTTTTAATCCTTTTAGCTTCCTGCGAGGTAGAGGAATACTATTACTCTCTGTTAGACAGGGAAGTGAGGCATAAAGAGAAGAAATGACTTGCTCAAAGCATTGTAGGAATCTCATAGCTGAAAAAAAGAGTTGGCATAGCTCTTAGCTGCCTCTGACGGCATCAGGCACCTTTAGGTAGGGTGGCATTTCTGCCATGAGCTTGAATGTCATTATCCCACTGATGGGCTTTTGGGTGGAAAAACACAGTCAGGAGAGGAGAGGGTTTGGAGAAACAGCATAGGGACCGAAATGTTATCCAAACTATGGAATCCGAGCTGCAAATTAGGGCAATTCAAAGGCATAAACATCCTGTTGAGCTTGCCTAGTCCTCTTCAGTACATAATGAGTAAAGCATGTGCCCAAGCTCAGCTTCAAGCGTGTTTCAGTGGGAAAGCTCTGCCTCCCCTGCCTTGGATTATGTCAGGCTTTATTCCTGGTGGCAACCAGCAGGTGTTCATGTGAGGGGGGAACGGCATTATAAATAAATTATCCATTCATTTCCTTCTAGAGATTTTCCTATTGTTTAGCCACAATACGCTTTCCTGTTTTTAAAAAAAACAAAACAAGACAAAAAAAAGCCAAATGCTGGCCCCAAGTTCCTCTCTGGCAGGGTGGACCCAAAGCTGCATTTGAAGTGGGTGCCCATGTCATTGCTCTTCTGTCTGTCGTGCTGCTGTTGCTGTCACTCCCGCCTTGGTCCTCTGTACTTTCCAAAAGTGGCATGAGAAGTACCTGCCCTGGAGCTGTGCTGGAGGGCATCGCCTCCTGCCACACTCGGTCTTTTTGTGTGTCTTTGCTCTGGCAGGTCGATGTGGGAGGAAGGCTGGTGCCGCACAGGGGGTGGAAAGCAGTGCTAGTGAGGAGGACAGGGGAACAAATGCTCTGTTTCCTCCTTCCTTCTCCTGGCCAACACAGGGACACTGAGGCCAGGGCACTCGCTTTCACAGGGGAGTTAATTTTAACCATTTTAGAAAAAAAATGCAGCTCCGTGGATTATAAAAACGAGGATTTTGCTACACAGGGAGACTGTTGCTCAGCAAGGTGGGGTGTGCTGTGAAGGATCAGCCCTGAGCCCACCGCGTCCCCCAGGAGCCCCTTGGAGGCTGTCCCAGCAGCACCCATCAGTTGTTTTGTTTAACCCCCATCCCAGCTGAACAGCACAAAGGCTCTGTGAATCCGGATGAAAAATGGGGAGCCAGTGTGGGAAAGCGTGGCTGGGAGAGGATTCATACCTCGCTGCTCAGGGTCACTTGCCGAGCACTACGCGCTGGCTGGGTTCATGCCACCATGCCTCTCTTTGCTAAGGAAACCCCAAACCATATTTCCTATGCAGCAGCATCAGCTGTTGGGAACGTTTGCTTGCAGACACATGGAGCAGCACCCATGTGAGCCATGGGTGGGTCTGTGCTGACAGCAGCCATCTTCTGCATTTTAGCTCTTTGGGAGACAAGAAATGAGATTTCTCCTGGGAATACCCAAGAGAAATATCCACACCTCTTGCGAGCATGGCCGGGGCTGACCCTGCAGACCCAGGGGACCTCCTCATGCACTGGGAGAGCCCAGGGAGAAGCCTGTCCCCCATCCCTGCTTCGAGGGAAGGTGCTGTGCTAGGCAGGGGGACTGCCCTGAGGGGATTTAAACCCCGGGGGGGCTTCTTTCCTCCCTGTTTCTCCCAGGACTCTGCCTTTGTGGTCCTGGCATGGAAATGGCAACCCCCCCCACTGGTGTAAGGGCAGGGATGTATTTATTTACACTAGTGTACGACAGGATTAACCATTACCTTGTGCTATGCAGCGATTGTCACGTGCAGTACAAATGAAGAGATACAAAAGACCTTTTATTTAGCCATTGCATTTGCCTGCCGTAATTTAGGACTGACCTTTTTTTGTTGATGCAAACAGGAGCTTTTTGCCTTTTGTAGCTCTTTGACTCCTGTTGCAGATGCCTGATGTCAAGGGCTAATCCTGTGTTCAGATCTTGCCTGTGATCTCCCCCTTCTGTATTTGCAAAGGCAGTGGTTGCTTAGAGCCTCTCTTGGTTCAGACATGAATGCAAGTCCCAGCCTCTTGCTGCCCTACCTGGTATGGTTTTGCTTGCAAAAAAGGTGTCACAACTGCAGCTCTCCGGCCAGCTTTCCTAGCTCAGCTCCCGGCGTCTTTTGGTGTCTGTCTCCAAGAGAGGAAAGCATCGGAAAATCCTTCCCTTGTCACGAAGCAAAGCCAGCGGTTACACACAGGGAGGAAGCAGCTTAAAGGAAGGGCCAGGCAGGCGGCTTTTAAAGCTACAAACGTGGTAAAATACTTCAAAATAAATGTGTGTATATGATGCAGTTTTATATTTAACAGGATGACTTTGAGCACCGAGGATGCCTTCCATTTTTGCTTTAAAAATCTACAAAGCCACGTGCAAAGAGGAGGAGAGGTGGGGTGGGTGGAAAATGGAGATACCGAAGTGTCTGTAACACGGTGGTGGTGGTGGTCATGGGACCCCTGATCCCAGAGCAGCACCCCATGTGTTCAGGGATATGCAAAAGAGATTGTCTCCGCCTCAGGGAACTTACAGTTAAGGCTTAAGATTAAAGTTGGGCTTTTTTCATTTCTGCTTCATGCTTGTGTGAACTTCACTTTAGGCCTCAAATCTGCTTTTCTTGAAATTGTTCTTGAAATTGCTATTGACTTTAAATGCTGCAAGATCTCACCCATAAATTCTCCTTCTCCCTTCTGTAAAATGAGGATGGCAGGATTTCTGTGCCATCTGTGGTGCTGTGAAGCTGAAAACAATCATCATTTATAAAGTGCTTTGAGCTCAAATGGGAGGTTCTGTGCAAAGGCAAGGCTTTGTGGGATGAAATGTTCCTTAATGTGCCAGTTGCATCTGATATCTGAACCACGGGCTGGGTTGAAAGTTTTGGAAGAACAGTCTGGTGATGCAGAGGTAGCGCTCCTGCTGCTAAATGTCTTGGTTTATTTGTGTTGTTCAAAAGCTCCTTTTCATTGTCACAAAGTTAAGGGACAGAGAAAACAATGGCTGCATGTCCCCAGAAAATCAGTATCCTACCTCTACATTCATCTTGAGCACCTCTGATCTTAACAGCCATGGTTCTCAGAGATAGTGTGACTCTGGCCACCAGATGGTGATTTAACAGCACATGATTTGTAAATAGGAAACTCGGAGCTACAGTCACAAGTGTTAAGCCTTTCCGAGTGCAGTAGGATGCATCTGATGGGAACAAAAGGATGTTCGTTTTCATTCAGCTTTGCAGGGCGTAGAAGGGAAGCTGCCTAACCTTTGCCCCAAGAGGCACATTTGCCTTTTATTTGTATAAAGCTGAGGGCCAAATGGGTGCAACGAAGAGCAGACTGTGGCCAAGCACAGCATTTCAACATTAAATAGCGTGGTTCCCAGTGAGTAATGCAAGGCACATGTGGCAAGCCAGTTGCAGTTGCCCCGGCTGAGCTAACACATGGCTCAGGTCAAGTACTGCTGACAGAGCTGCTGGTTTCTCCTTTTGCAGACACAAGCCACCAGACCCGCTCCGTCTCCAGCCGCCCCTATTACAGTTTGCCCAACAGCAGCCATGAGAGACGCTCGGTCCTCGCTATCACGGAGCCACCGCGTTTCCACTCCCAAGCCAAAGGCAAGAACGTGCGTCTGGACGCTCACTCCCGCAAGGCCACACGGAGGAACAGTTTCTGCAATGGGGTCACCTTCACCAACCGGCCCATCCACCTCTATGAGAAAGTCAGGCTGAAGCTGGTGGCCGTGCACCATGGTTGGAGTGGGGCCCTCCGCTTTGGCTTTACCATTCACGACCCGTCACAGATGAGTTCTGATGAGATACCAAAGTACGCCTGTCCGGACCTAGTGACCCGACCTGGATACTGGGCCAAAGCTTTGCCAGAGAGGTTTGCTGTGAGAGACAATATCTTGGCCTTCTGGGTTGACCGTCACGGGAGAGTCTTCTACAGTATTAATGATGAGGAGCCAATATTGTTTCACTGTGGTATTAAAGTTTCCGGTCCTCTCTGGGCACTCATAGACGTCTATGGAATTACCCATGAAGTGCAAATACTAGGTAAGTGTGTATTTTGGCCCATGGCTTGCTCTTCTGGTTGCTCTTTCCACAAAGGCATGAACATGGAGAAAAGATGCATCATCCATCTGATTGCTCATTTCTGTGAGACACTTAAGAAAACTAATTTACTGTTGGTTTTGTACTTCAAATTAACCATTTTTCTTTTTCCAGCAGCAGGGATCCAGAAAGCAATGTATTTCAGAGATATCAGTGATGGAAAGTCCTAAGGCTGTGCATTATAGCAGTCATGTGAAGGGCTAGATGGCAATCTTTACATGTAACTTTACCCAGCTTTTTCTGAGCTAGATGTGCTGCTATGGTGTGGAAAAACATGGTGCAAGGTCCCAGGGACTGACGAGACAAAGGCGACCAGCTCTGGCTTCCCTCTTCTTTCGCAGCTACCAGTTACTGCCAGTTGACTGGAACTATGATCCATTCCCAAGAGTTTCCTGACACCGTTCCCCAGCCCCTCTCTCAACTCTTGGCCTTGGTCCCCACCTAGACTGGCAGTTTAACAAGCTGTGTTTGCAGATGTAACCCTACTTACCCTTCCCTTATACATGGACATCACTATGGCTGCAAAGCACTGGCTGCAGCACGGGGTGCAGCCTGCCAGCTGAAGAGTGGTGAGAAAATGTAGTGCAAGCTCCTGTGTGCTTTGGGATCTTTGCTACCACATGCCATATCTCCTGTCACCTCCAAGCAGATCACTGCATTCAGGTGGTGCCTGGCTGATTTACGAGCATCATCCTTGGGGAGGGCTGCAAGAGGGGATGAATTTGTTCCCGTTAGCAAGCTGAGCCAATTGCCATGGAATGATTTCCCTTTTGTCACTTTTACGACATTGACATTTCAAATGAATTCAGTGTTAGATGGAGTGTTTTGAACTGGTCTACACCACAGGGAACCCTTTTAAAATACAAGAGTGTTGCCCTTTCGTGGAGGCTCCTAGGAGCTGATTTAGTTTTAACAGCCAACTAAGCTGCACCTGCTCAAGGGGATGGTGCCTCCATCCTCACACTGAACAGACACCAGCAATAAGGTGTAAAACGGTTAGTCCAGTGGGCAGGCAGCTCCCTCACGTATTCTTCTGAATGGTACCAATTATTTTACAGCCAAGAAGGCTACACATAAACAACACTTTGCCCTGCCTGCTCTGCCTCCAACATGTAATTAAACCTTACCAGTACCTTAACCTGTAATTGCAGTTGTGACACATTCCAGACTCTGGTGCGCATCACAGAGGTGAAGGAGCATTTGCTGTACTGGCCAGTGCAGCTGCTTCACCAGAACAGTCCTTTTTCCTCATTGGCTTATAGTTAGAAAAACAAAATACAGTTTACTTCTGCCTCCCATGCTCTAGTCCTGCCCATGGCATCCAAGTGTGCAGAGTGAAAGACATGGCCTGAGGGCATCTGCACGCTCGTGGTGTGGTGTTTTTTTTTTTTTTTTTTTTTTTGATCAAAGTACCAAGCTCCATGAGGTACCCCAGGAATCAGGGTGATGCTCAACCATCTGGGGCACCAGGGGACCCAGCCTCTTTGCTATAGACGTGGTGGTGTCATAGTGAACATGTTTGTCTCTCTGTCTCCTCCTCCCAAAATCTTGCAAGTTGAGAAAGCTGTGAAATGTAGCCCAAATACAGATGCAAAAAATGCATCTTTCAGCATCATGAAGCTTGGATGTGTCTGTCTTCTTTGTGGGAGTATTTCTTGCCAGATTCCCCATGCTTGGTAGAAGCAGCTGGTCCAGCCACCAACCTACACCCGTGGCCTCTCCTGCATGGGCTTCTGAGTGAAGGCAGCCTCTGCTTTGCAGCTGCTGGATGGATTTGGGTGTTTTACCTTCTTTGGTAAAAGCCTGGTGATTTTCTTCTCCAAGGAGCAGTCAGTGTTGGTGCTGGGGTGCTTCTCCCCTCTCCATCTTTGGGAAGGCTAGGAGTTTGCTTTATTTACACACACTCTTCCATGTGCTTCGAATTTGCTCAGCTGGTTAATGCCTTAGCTTTGGAGTGACGTGTCCAAGCCGCCCCAGGCAGTGCTGAAGGTAGAAGGAAGGGCACTCCCGAACCTCCCCACACCTTTAAATCCACCCACCCCCCCCACCCCCAGCCTGGCATGGCCAAGGTGAAAACCTAGGGAATGAAATAAGATTCAGCATCCTGACTTTCCCTTTGCTGTGAAAGGGGAAAATAACTCTCTAACTGTAAAATTCTCCTTTGTAAGACCTGCAGCAAGAAGCTTTTGTGACATGCTCTCAATTCAAAATCTCTGCAGTGGTGTGAACACCCCTGAGATAGGAGGCTTGAAGTCTTCTTGTAAAATGACCTCTCTTGGACCCACCTGTGCCTAGACACCTCACTGCTCTAAGGCAATGACAGAGTGTGAAAGGAATGTCTATTCATGCTTGTGCTCCTTCACCCATCGCTGTGTTGCAGATTTGGCTTGCACAAGACCTTTGGACAACAAGATATTGAGATGTTTCCTTCTTTTACAGAGCACTCTCAAAGCTGTAGGACCATAGTGGTTTACAGCTTTTCCTAGTTTGTCAGTGCAGGGAGATCCCAGGTTACATGGGTACTTCATAACACTTGTTTTTCCTAAGCTAGTGCCAAGATGCAGCCATTTCTCTGCCTGCTCCACATGAGACTCCATCACTAGCCTTTCATTAGTGGTTGACCTCTGGCTAAGTTTTCCATTGTTTTTCCATTCAGGGGAACAGAATTCAGGTAATCTGTAGGCTGAAATAATAACAATTGTAACCATAAAAGCAGGCAGTTGTGTCTTGACTCTAATGTCCCTTATCACTGTGTTTATCTCACAGATAGCATGTTTGCAGAGACCATGACCACTGCCCGTCTCAGCACTGCCCGTCTCAGCACTTGCCTTCCGCAGAGCAACCATGATTCAGCCAACTTCAATAACAACGAACTGGAGAATAACCAAGTGGTGGCCAAAATTGCAAACCTAAACCTAAGTCGGGTTCCAGGACTTGCGACGGACAACCACATCATCCCCTGTTGCCCAAACCGACGGCAGCGTGCTCAGGGGGTCCCAGCCTTCCTGGACACAGACCTGCGATTCCACCCCACCCGTGGACCTGACATCACCTTTTCTCAGGACCGGATGGTTGCGTGCACCAACTGGCAAGAAAGCAATAGGACTTTGGTGTTTTCTGACCGGCCTTTGCACATCGGTGAAAGCCTCTTTGTGGAAGTAGGACATCTTGGGTTGCCATACTATGGGGCTCTTTCATTTGGCATCACTTCCTGTGATCCAAGTACTTTACGGACAAATGAGCTCCCAGCAGATCCAGACTTTCTCTTGGACCGCAAGGAGTACTGGGTGGTTTACCGGGCGTTCCCGGTCCTCAACAGTGGCGACATTCTCAGTTTCATGGTCTTGCCGAACGGAGAGGTGCACCACGGGGTGAATGGAGCCAGCCGAGGAATGCTAATGTGCGTGGACACCTCACAGTCTCTCTGGGTGTTTTTTACAATCCATGGTGTAATCAACCAGCTCAAAATACTGGGTAAGTGCAGCCAAAAGAAATTATAATGGGAGCACCTTGCTGGTGATGTTTCCTGGGCCAGAACAGGAGCTACGGGTTTGCATTCGCAGTGTTGCCTTTAGCAGGCGGTCACCTATGTGAGGAAGCGACTCCTGATCTCACCTTTTGTTTGCAAACAAGAGTGAGCGAGACATGGTAGCTGTCACAGCGCTGTATGCAGCCTATATAAGTCCGCCAGAAAAGGACGAGACTTGAGAAATAAAAACTAAGCAGCAGGTAGGGAGGCAGGGATGGCTGCTGGGGGGCAACAGCTGTTTTTCAGAGGGTTTGTTTTTAAAAGGGATTCTTTATAAATCCAGCCAACGGGTATTAAACTCCTGCCTTGGTAAGAGCGATGATTTTTCTAAGTGCAGCTCTGGTTTAAGCATGTGTGTTGCTGATGGACAGTAATCGCTCCCCAAACACTGCCACAGCTCGGCTATCAGGTGTCACTTTTGATCTATTGCTGGTGACCGGTTACAGTGCTTCTTCTTTCCTCTTGTTACGGATTCTATCTGAAAAGCACATCTAAAGACTTCGTAAAGCAGGTTTTTCTCATTTAAAGCAATGCCCTTTCCCAGCTGCCCCATATCTGACAGTAAGACAGCAATAGCTTAAGGCCACTGCTGCTGGGGAGATCGGGACAACAGGAAGTGACTTTACACCCCAAATGATGGCTGTCAGGTAATCTGGTGCTCACCTTGCTGAAGCACTGAACAGAAATTGTACAATGGCATAGAGAGGTCCAGGCCCTGGAGATCACATCCAAAATTGTACATCTGTATGTACTAAGGGGTAGCACTTAACTCAGCAGCTAGACGTTACCCTAAATCACCCTGCGCACATGGGGTGGGAGCAACTCACTGGGCTGAGGGGCATTTAGCTGGGGTCTGGGTGTCCCTCCGCCCCGCAGCGGACTCAGGTCTCTCCTGTGTTTGCAGGCACTGTGCAGTCCAGCCCAGTGACCGTCTCTCCCTCAGGATCCCCTGGCGGCTCACAGTACGACAGCGACTCGGACATGGCCTTCAGCGTCAACAGGTCATCGTCTGCTTCAGAGTCATCGCTCGGTAAGGAGAGCCCAGCACCTGGCTGTGCCGGCTATGCCGAGACAGGAATCCGGATTCCTGATAGGTGATGCTGGGGCTACACAGGACAGCAGGGCAAGGTTATGGGGGAGATGTTACATCTCCTGTGAGGCCAACAAACATAATTGGAAGAAAACACAAAGCAGTGGAAGATTTTCACGGCCTGAAGAAGGGCTGCATGTCACTTCCCACTTTGTCAGTCTGTCTAATGAAAGTGGTCTCTGCGGGGGTGCCCTTGCTGCAGCAGCAGTGGGGGTGCAGTATCATGTCTGGGGGTCTTACGCCACCCAGACCACTGCACTCTGCACTGCCAGGGCTCCACTGCCAGAGGGATGCCCACATAACCACTCATGTGCTGGTGTTTGGGTCTCAGGCAGACGGCCCCGAGTGCCCTGCCTGGTACCGTCCCTGACGCATGCTGCTGCTGTGCAGTGCCGCAGCCGCCTGGCACGGCCGGTGAGACGCAGGAGCACCCTGCATGGAACACGGCTCCTTCGGGGAGAGTGGGGCTCAGCGCACCTACACCATGAAACCAGTGTGCAAAATCACAGCCCTACTTGAGGAAGCCCAGGTGACCCATGCTTGCCCCTGTGTAGAAAAGGGATGGCAGGCTCTGTCCGGAGCTGTGTGCTACCAATCAGGATACTCTGGGGTTTGTTTGGCCAAACGAACAATGACTAAGGAAGGAAGAGCTTAAAAATTGTCTTGAGTGTGTTTGTGTTGTACAGTGTCAGGTTTGCACCATCCTGGTGACTAAATGATCTCATTCCTTCCTCCTCTTGCAGTGACTGCTCCCAGCTCCCCTCTGAGCCCTCCCATCTCTCCCGTCTTCCCCCCTCCAGAGCCATCAAGCAGCAAGAATGGGGAATGCACCGTCTGCTTTGACAGCGAGGTGGACACAGTGATCTACACCTGCGGACACATGTGCCTCTGCAACACCTGCGGTCTTAAGCTGAAGAAGCAGCTCAATGCCTGCTGCCCAATCTGCCGACGGGTCATCAAAGATGTTATTAAAATATACCGCCCTTAGTGCCCGGCTTGGGCTGTAGGAAGGGGGAACGCCGCTAGCAGTAACCATGCCTTTCCGTCCCTGCTTATGGGTTATCGTGCTGGTCAGTCGTTATCAAGTGGCTCGTTATCTGTGTTTCCTTATTTGACTGGTAGGGCACAATTGAAGGAGAAAACTGAGCTGAGGATCATGTGGGGCCTAAAGGCACTGCTGCCGTGCCAGCCAGGCTGTGTGCCCATGGGCAAATCCGGGGAATCGCAGTCTGGAGCCGACCCAGCTGCAAATGAGAAATTTCCTGTGCAGAGGCTCTTTTTTCCCTCCTCCTCGGGAGGAGGCTTGCTGTGGTGTGGATTGGGAAGGGGAAGTTGCCACGTGGTCAGTGCCGGGTGCCACTGGGCTTCCCAACCCTGAAACCCCAAAAGTTCTGGGCCTCTGCCGGGTGCTTGCGCTGTGGTGGAACAAAATTAGGACAAGGCCCAGTGGGAGGGTTAAAAGTGGACAAAACTGATCTGGAAATAACACATTCATCCATGTAAGGGGAACTAACTAAGGCCAAAATAGTAGCACAGCCAGATTCTCTCTTGTTTGGGTTTCGCCCCCCTGAATGGGCTTCTGGGGCATGTGGAGAAGCTGGCTAGACTTAGATAAAGCAGCTTTTGCTTTCTGTGGCAGAGCAGGGACTTTTGGCCAGGAGGCTGAGACCCAGGGAGCAGCCACAGGGTAGCAGTGAGGAGCACGAGCCCGCCGAGAGCCCCAGCTACCCTCAACTGCTGCAGCAGTGATGGAGCAGCGGGCAGCAGCGATGGGCTGTTGAGGCACTGTCCGTATGTCTGGCTGCTGAAGCCATGAATTGCAGCCTGTGGACGAGAGGGGCGTTTGGATGGGCACACTGCAATCCCGACTTAGAAAAAGCACGGGGCTACCTCTGTCTGCAGTGATGGTGTTTGTCACCTCCAGGCACACACGCCTGCATTTTGCTCTGCTCCTCTTCGCAGGCAGCGTAGCTGCCGTCTCACACCGTCCCTAGCCCTACCCCTGCAGCCAGTGCCACGGCAGGGCTCAGCCTTCCTCCTGCCCCATAACAGGGACTTTTTGGAGCCTGTGCTGAGAAATTAATTTCTGACCCAATCCCAGCTGGCTCACCTTTTTTCTGGGGACTGTGTATGTGCTGATTTTACCTGCTTTTTCTCCTGCCTTTCCAGTTTTCCTGGCACAGCTCCCAGCTGCCCAGACACTGGGTCCCAACAGTAGATGAAAACTCGTTGAGGTGAGCAGGGATCTATCTCACTTGGCTTTACTTGGGAGGATGAAAGAAAAGGGCTCTGGGGCTATTATTAGATGTTGGGACTTAAATGGTAAATGGATTTCAGCTGTGATATTAGACAGCTCCAAGCAGCAGCAACCTGGATAAGCTGAGCAACATCCAAGCATGCAGCACGGGCTGGTGCGAGGAGCGCAGTGTCCTCCTCCTGGCTGCTCCCGCAGGAGCTGCCCTCCATTCTCCATCCTCTGTCCTCTGCTCACTTGCACGGCTCCTATCCAGTCCTTCAGCCTGGGCCTGGCCAGTTTCCAGCTGGTCCAGGTTCATAAAGAGGGGAAGAGAAAGGATGCAAATGGGAGGATGAGAGAGGGGCTGGTGTCATTCTATCTCGGTGACCATGTGCCACCAAGTGCGTAAGAATGGCTTTCTTCAGAAAGGTGCAATTACCACATTTTAGTCCAAAAAAGAAACAAAATAATAGGAACCCCTGTACATTTCAGGGCTTCTGGGCACAGAGGGGCAGCCTGATGTTGTTGGTGTCTGTCACCTCACCTCGCCGTTGACTCTATCCTCCGAGGTGCCGGTAGCTGTGGGTGCACTGCCACCTCTCGCGGTGCTGCTGCCTGGCTGGTGGCTTGGCGGTGCTGCGCTTGGTTACCCGCCGTCACTCAGCCCCATCCCAGCCCCACTCTGCCATCAGGGAGAGCTCACCCAGGGGAGCAGCCCATCCTCCTCCCACTGCCAGCTCACAGGGCATGGAGAAAACCTTTTTTTAACTTGAAGAGCTAATCAACATTTTAATTAAGTATATAAATGAGAGTCTGCTGTAGAGTGAGATCTCTCACCCATTGCCCTGCTGCATCAGCATGAGAACCTGCTGGCTTTGCAGAGCCCTTTTTGGAAATTCAGCTCATGCCACTGGCTGTGCCGCTGCCAGGCATGCTCAGCCCTCAGCAGAGCCACCGGCACTGCAATTGTGGCACAAGTTCACTTACACCTTTGCAAAAGGGAGCAGTGAGTGCACCTTTCCAGCAGCTGGAGCCTTGCCCAGACCTCCAGGCTGCCCTCTGGCCAGGGACTGCAGACATTGCCTTTGGAGACACCTCTGCGGTCCTATGTTTTGCAGATCAGGGTCTGGCTGTGGTCAGTGGTCGCAGCGCTAAGAGCACAATGATGGCAAAGTATGTGAGCATGGCATGAAAGGCCAGGGGAGTTAGCGCTTGCCTGGTGAATGGGCTGCAGTGGTAAGCCTTTGCATGATAAGGAATTCAAGGAAAGTTGTCCGAATCCACAGCGAGCGATGTTAGCTTGGATCAGGTCTGGGCTAGCAAACACCAGCAGCCGTCCCTGGGGCTGCTGTCCTGGTTTCAGGGGTGCCCAGTCCCTTTCGGTGGCTGCACACAGCCGCACGTATGGGCACAGCAGAGCCCATTTGCTTGGCTGACACCTCAGGTCCTCAATGAGTGGGGCTGATTGCATATCTGGGTTTGGGGTTTTTTTTTTGGTGTAGCTCTTTTGGTTTTTTTGTAAGCCATCAAGGAGGAATACCCAATCCACCCCAGGCTGTGTCTGAGCCACTCAGGACACATTGTGCAGGTTGAATTTTTGCTGTAGCCGCTGAGGCTGGTTTCCAGAATGGCAGCATCCAGCAGGGCCAGCGAGGGAGCCAGCTCAGTCTGGGGAGTGACAGGAGTGGGTCTGGATTGCGGCCGTGCAGCAAGCGGGACGTGAGAGCAGTGGACGTATTGCCCTGCCTGTCCAAGAGCAAAAGGAATTTTCAAAAATAGGCCTCTTGCAAGAGATTTCCAGGAAAAGGTAGCCTCTTACAGATTTAATTGTTAGTACTCGTATTGCTATTTTTTTTAAACAGTCCAATGATATATGATTTGTACAGAAGATCTGTTTGTGCCTTATAAGGGTGTCTGTGCACTTTTTATCCTTTTTAAAGCAAATTTTAAAAAGAAAAAAAATGGGGAGAAAACAACACAGATCAATGGTAGTTTTATAGAATTTTGTGTTCACTGAGAACCCTGCTTTTTTTTATATATATATTGGAGTGAAAAAGTGTTTATTTCCATGGATTTTCATCCCTCTCCTCCTAACCTATTTGTTTAAAAATTTAAAAAAGGAAGGAAGAAAGCAAGAAAGAAAGAAAGAAAAAGAAAGAAAGAAAAGAAAAAGAAGACATGGGGGAACTCTTACTTTCCCCCTGAGACAGTTACTCTCTTATTGTTACCTTTATGATTCAATACTGTGACCTGTACATCATGTTTAAGCTGAATCAGATTTTGGACCTCTGTATTAGGCTTTTCAAGCAAATGATTTGGGGGGGCCGGGGGGGTGGGGGCATCGCACGAGGAAGGGAACTGCACTTCTACATGTCAGTGCTCTATAGCGTTGTGTTCAGTGCTGTGTGTTTTACTTTTGTCCATTTACCTGTTTTACATTAATATAATTTTACTTGTTTATGAAACAAATAAAACTTTGGCTTGTAAAGAGCGCTCCCAGATGTCTAAAAGCGTTTGACCTGGAGGGTGAGCAAATCCTTTCTTTCCAAAGCATGGCGGTACTAATACATAGAGGCAGGACACCTCCATTCAGCTCAGGCATCTCTGCTTCAAAAAAAAAGTTCGGCGCTCTAAATACCGTGCGTGAGCTTTGCTTTGCTCCTGGGAGGTCACTGCATAGTGGCTGCTCAGTCCCTAGATGGGCAGGGGGCATTCCTGGCTCCTTTAACCTTGCAAACCTTTAACAGTTTGGCCGGCCCCTGCAGTAAAAGCAGGGTGTACGTTAGAGCTACAGAGGTGAGGGGGTCCTGCGGCAGATGCCCTCTCCCAGTGCCCGAAATTCCTTATCCAACCTGCACCATCTTAAGCAAGGCAGCTGCCAGCCTGGCCCTGCTGCTGTGCCTGCGCTGGGGCTGTGGCAGCCTGGGGACCGTGCTGGCTGGCCCAGGGAGGGGGTGATGCAGACACAGGCAGGAGGGCTGATTTCTCTTTTTTTCTTTTGGTTTTTTTTTCCTTTTTTTTAAATTTATTTTTTGTCGGGTTTTGTTTTGTTTTGTAGCAATGCCTGGCTTTTTATTTCACAAGCAGAGGCCAACAGAAGGCTGCTCTGTAAACTGTTTGTATCCCAAAATGTGGTCCACTGAAGCCAGACACCAGTTGAGCAGCCTCAGATGTGGTTTAAAGCAGAGTGGAAGAATTCATTCATAACTCTGCCCTGGCAAGAACACAGCCATAGTTAAGTGTTTGCATGAAAACCCTCGTGAGCCGCAGGTGGCAAAGGAGCCTGACAACAGCTATTTATGCCAAAATGCCTTTTAATAAACTCCGCTGCCCCTTTATTCAGAGAGCAGATCCTTGTGAGCTGCCAACAGACTAATGCTGCTGGTCTCAGGCCACGGAGTGACTGCACCATGCTTGACATTAGTGTGATGCACTGCCTCCAGCCACTGCCAGCCCGAGCCCCGGGGAGAGCGTGGAGGACCGCTGCCTGCTCCCATCACCTGTGCCCACGGACCTCCTGCCACTCTCCTCCCCTCTGCCAGCCTGTGTGCCGTGACACACGTACCAGCCCAAACTGAGCCTCCCGTGGCCAAAGCCCAACTCTCATTAGTGCTCTGCCAGCTCTGCATGCGGCGTGGCCATGCAAGTGCCGGAGATTTGGGCAGCAGCCGGCATCGCTCAGCATCAGGAGCAGTGTACCCACAGGGACATGGCATGGCGCTGTGCCAGCTGCAAGGAGCTGCCTGAGGTGGGACAGGCCCCGGTTGGTCACTCTGGTGTAATACTCCAGGTTATGTACGTCACACGCCCCAAATTTCTCCCTGGCGCACTCATCTGCTGCTGGGTGTTAAGTGGCAGCCTCAGGGCGGGTGCCGTGTGCTGGGCTGCTGATGTGCAAGACCTGTGCAGAGCGCAGGCGGGCAGGAGCTCGCTTCTGGCACGAGGCACGTGCTGCAGGCAGGTGAGCGACCACCGACTGTCAGGGAAGCAAGTGGGCCCTGATGCTATGTCCAGCACAGCTGACAGTAGGCTGTTACCTGCTGCCTGCACAACCCTGCATATGGCCCTTGCAGTCCTGGGTGGGTTATGGCCACCTGGAAGCCTGGGGGATTAGCATGGGCAAAGCTTGCACGTCCCATGCTGGCAGGCAGTGAGCTGGGCCAGTGGCAGCTGCTCTTGCAGGTCTTTTTTCCTCCTCTCCTACCTCGTACCAAGCACTGCATGCGTTCAATGCCACAGCCCTCTGCCAGAAGGCACTTGGGCTCTGGGGTCCAATCCCTACTTTTGCCTAAGCCTTTTCAATTAATGTAGCCCCATGCCCTGGCCAGCCTGAACCCCCAAGAGCCCCTCAGGATGGGCAGGTTCCTCCCCACCCAAAAAAAAAAAAACAAACATCAGGCTCAACCTGCTGGCTTGATTGCTTGATCTCAAAGTAACACAATTGCTACACTTGCATTGCTCCATTTGCTGGGACACCCATCCGGGCTTGCACACAACGGCGAGACCCAAGGAGCTGTCGGGTCCCTGTGACCCTTGCCACTCCCAGGCACTGCTGTATGGGGCAGGGAGCATAGGCTGCCCAAATGAAAGGACTGATGGTATGACCCACCAACGCAAGGCTAGGAGGGTCTCCTGTGCAATGCTCCTCTGTCTACTGGGTCATAGGGATGGGTAGGAAAAAGCAAAGCTTTGCTGGGCACTGCTTAACCTAGCAATGACATTTCTCCTTCTCATGAGCACCAGGGTACACAGAGTACAAAGTAGGGACCAGGCTAAATACCACCCACATGGGGAGTGTTGATATGGCGGCAGCCCCCCCCCCAGCCACAGCTACACAGGCGAAACATCCACCTGTGCCAGAGCAGAGCACAGACACTGCACACATACGCACCCACACCTGACCTCTGCTCCTGCAGTGCCTCCAGCACGGCATACCCATGAGGTGAACTGGGGCACAGCAGTGATGGAAGAGCTGGACTATTCATGGCCAGGAACCATAAGTCAAAAGGCCAAGCGTTGTGACCTGCCCCAGCCCTGTTGCAAGGGATGTCACAGCCAGAAGCCCTTGCTGCAAGTCCCCATGAAGCCAGGCAGCACAGCACCACCCCATTTGTGTCCCAGCAGACAAAAGCGCCCGAGAACAGAGAAATGCTTTACCTGGGGACAGCCTCTCCACAGCACGGGGGAGTGTAGTTCAATGGCTCAGGGCTCCTTGCTGGTACCACCACTGCAGCGACAAATGGCACGTGCCAGAGCCCGAACCAGCAATCCCGGCAGAGCTACCATTGTTCTGGACAGGAGAGACGCACACCTCCCAGGACAACCGCTGTGCAGCCACAGACATATGCCAGCCAGCCAGGGGTTCACAAGGGTGCTTGAAACCAGTCAAGCAGTTTGTTTTTATTTCTTAAAAAAAAAGAAACAACAACAAAAATCCCCACAAAAAAACCCAACAAACCCCCCACTGAATTAAAAAAAAAAAAAAAAAATAATCAGTCCCCTAATGGTGAAAGTATAGATNTTAAAAAAAAAAAAAAAAAATAATCAGTCCCCTAATGGTGAAAGTATAGATACGGCATTTACACAGCTACAGCTATCTTCTGCTGACCCCCCCCACCCGCCCACAGTAATGTAGATTTATACACGTTTACATAATATAGCGAGACATGGACAGACAAACGGGCTTCGAGAGGAGTAGAGTGCAGCAGGGGCTTCCAGCTTGCCAGGGACATGCTGAGCCATGGGACTCCCCCAACAGCCGGCTCTTCCGCCCCAAGCTGTGGTGATGCCCCCCTTTGCCGCAAGCCCCAGCCTCGGGGCTGCGCCGGTGGCGGGCAAGGAGGAAGGTTGGTCTTTGGCTGATGTGGTGATGTGCCTTGCAGCCAAGCTCAGGGAACCGAGCCTCCTGGCTGCCTTCTGCCTCCTCACGAGGTAGTCGGGGAGCTTCGCCACATTTGATGTACAAGGTACAGAGCGGAGGCACAGCCTGGCATAGGGTGCCATGGCTGCCAAACTGGGTGGGGGGCAAAAGTTGGGTGGGGGGGCAAAGCCCTGCCAGCCCAGTGGCTCTCAGCATCTTCCCTATGGGAGCCATTGTCCAGGCTGCGGTCCCTTTACAGATGGAAAAGTGGTAGGAAAAGGTAAGGCTGCAGGTGTTGGCACCCTACTGGGGGTGAACTCCCGCTTTGGGAATTCACCCTGCCTTCCTGGAAGCTCTTTGGGAACAAGGGAGCGATCCTGTCATGCGCTCAATGAGCCAAATACAGTACTTGTGTCAGCAAAACGAAGCACTACCAGTGCTGAGGTTCACTCTGGGAGGAAAGCAGAAATAGCCCTCATTTAGTACAGAGGCAAAAATAGCATTGTCCCCTCTGAGGAAAGTCGGGGCAGTGAGGTCTCTGAGACAGAGAAAGAAGAGACACTTCTGAGATTAAAAGGCCGTTCAGCAAAGAGAGCAAGGACACAGTGCCACAGGGAAAGGGAATGCAGCCCTTCCACTCCCCTGCATGAAACTGTCAGAGCCGATGGGGAACGGGCACAGTCCTCTCCCCAGATACGGTGGGGGATGAATTTGGCTGCTGGGCAGCTCTGGCTTAATTCATCTTGTCCCCATTCCTTTCCAAAGCAAAAGGGATTTACTGGAGCAAGAGATGCACAGAGACAAGGCAGCATTGTTCCCCCAACCCACCCTGCAACTCTCCCGGGAGCACATCAACACCTCGCAATGTGCGACGCAAGGAACTTTGTTATTGGATTGTGTTGCAGATGTATTGCTTATTGCCAGCTCAGGTGAGTCAGCCTGATCTGATGTGCCACCAGAGAAAACCGTAGGTGGGAGAGGAATCAGCCAGAGATCAGGGTGCATGCATTCCCACGGCTAAAAACGAACCTTAGGGTTCTGGATATGGGACTGGATAGCCAGACTGGGATGGTCAGGACATCTCTCAGGATCAAACCAGGGCTGGGACAAACTGCCCCATCACCCTCCCAGAACAACCCTGGTCTGAGGCATCACCATTTTCATTCTGTATGCAGACAGAAGATATCTTCAACTCCACGTTTCCAAGGTAGAAAATACGGAACAGAGAAGGAAGTGAGTGCTTGGGGGAGTGGAGAACACTCCTTCAATTCTGCCAGCCTCAAATTAGAGGGAGAACTGCAATTTTTTTTCAGTGGCAAAACAATGCAGCTGTGGAGCCGTGGCTGCAGCGCTTACACTTGCAATTAGACTAGAAAGGGCAAAGGGGTTTGGTCAACAAGAAACCCACAGAAGCACCAGTTTTAAAGCTCTTCCAGAGAGAGAAATGTGGCCCTGAATCTGCAAGCAGCCAAGTACAGAAGGGAAGAAAACAGCACTGGGGAATGACAGCTCATCCATGCTCATCCTCCTGCTGGGATAAGCAACACTGCGGGCAAGATTAGGCTTGGCAGGCAGGAATGTCAGCACAGAAAAACCCCAGGCTTTGCTTGACCTGAAGCCCCCCAAACAGCCTGCCACGCAGGATGAAATGAAAGTACCTGGAAGACAGGCAGATGGGGTGACAAACAAGGCAGGGAGCCCCTGAGCACCAGACACACCTTGCAACTGGTTGTGATGAGGAGCTGAACTCCCACATTCTGGATTGCACTTGGTAATATCAGCACCTACTGAAGGACCCACCTCCTGGCTGCTGCCCGCCAGCCCAGGGAAGCTCTGTGGGTCGCAGGAATGGGTGGTCCCCTATTAGTCCAACAGGCAGGGCAGTCTGTGTGGGAAGGAAAGCAAAGCATTCTCTTTCCAGGGCTTTTGGGGTCATTTTGGTCCTCTGTGCCTTGCATGGTATTCTTCAGCTACCAAGCAAAACACCTCTTGTTTGGTTACAATACTGCAAGGGACAAGCCTGCATAGCATCCTGAATCAGCACAGAGAGGACCTGTTATATGTGTGTGTGTGTGTCCATGCGTGTATTTTTCTACATTTTTTTTTTCCACCAGGAGGATGCTGAAGTTAACACTTGTTGTAGAGCAGGGAAGGACCAAGGGACGGTCCCATGGCATGTGCAGGTTGGGAGCAAGGCACAGTCCTTAACTAGAGCACAACACCTGT
Source organism: Scopus umbretta (assembly GCA_013400535.1). Lineage (NCBI taxonomy): Eukaryota > Metazoa > Chordata > Aves > Pelecaniformes > Scopidae > Scopus > Scopus umbretta. The sequence goes on along the minus strand of VZTL01068168.1, from coordinate 11,536 downwards.
GCCTGCATGTGCATGCAGTGCTACAGGTACCCTGCTCTCAGCAATAATTCCTCCTTTTTGCCATGTTCCCTAAGGCTGTGCTACACACCTGGACTAAGCAACGTGACCTACAACATTTGACCATGACCCTGAGCCTCAGGGAAAGAGAAATCTTTTTGTGCGGCCAGGCTTCCTTCGTTGGTACTGTTCCACACCTCACTTCCCTCCCTTTTTAATTCCCTGTATAGGTAGCAAAAATGTCTGTCAAGGTCCATCTCCCCAGCACAGAGAACCATGGTAGCCATTGTATGCCATGAATCTTGGCCAGAGCAGCTCCAGCTGCACGGCTGGGCTGCCGGCATAGCCATGGGAGTGCAGTGCTTGGGGGGACGCGGGGAGGAGGGCGGGTGGGAGCACACGAGTGGGGAGGGGAGGCCGAGCTGCTTCCTCCATGCTGCCATCAATGGGCATCAGCTGGGATGTGTGGGATCTCAATTATTATCTTTTTTTTTAAATCCAGCCTCACAGAAAACTATAAATTAATCTGCTAATTAAATACTCAGGCGAGAGACCAGGGAACCTCCAGCCGTGCAAGCAAAGGAGTGGCTACGGCTTCTTCCGTAGGTAATTGGAAGGGATCCAGCCCTCCCAGCACGGCCCCCCAGTAAGGACCTTGCAAAACCACCAGCCGCTGCTGTTCTTCTCACGAACTTCAAACAAAGTCCCTTCTTTAAAGCTGTTGGTCTCCTCGTCGCCTTCAAAATCCGCCACTGCCACATAGAGAGCTTCCCTCGAGATGTCTGGACTGGAGACAGGGGCAGAGGTCCTCTCCTTGGCTTCCCCTCTCTCCACTGGCTTGGATATGACCTTTGGGCTTACATTGCTTTTCACTTTGGCTTCATCTTGGATGGAGGCAGAGAGGAATGGCTTGGCTTTTGGAGGAACCAGCATGGGCCTCCCTGGCACTGGGGATGTCCTGACTTCAGGTGCTTCCCGTGCTGGGGCCTTGAGCTCTGCTGTGGGGCTGGAGGCAGAACCCCCTGTTTTCTTTGGTGGGGGGGGTCTGCGGGGTGGTACAATGGGGCGCTGTGGTGGGGGGTCCCTGGCAGCCGGGGTGTTTGCTGGGCCCAGGGAAGATTTGGGCAGTGCCTCTTTCGCAGTGTGGCTGTCCAGCTTGGGTGGGGGTTTGCTCTCCATGCTTGGTCGCTCCTGAAACCTTCCAGAAGCCTCTGAAGAGACCATGGCATTACTGAAGGAGCTTTCGCTGGCAGTGGTGTCCTGCTCAGAGGGTTTCTCTGGGCACTTTGCAGGTCTAAGCTTGCTCCGCAGGCTGCAAATGTCCAGTTTATCATCAGCTGGAGGTGGGTCAGCCCGGGGGGCTGCAGCAGGTTTTGGCCTGATCTGAGGCCTTGACTTCAAGAATGGATTCTGGGTGATGGACTCAGGCTTGTCCTCCGTGGGCTCAGCTTTTGGCTTTGTTGGCTTGACAATGGGCCGGAGGTTTGGCTTCTTCACTTCCTTGGCTGACACCTTGTGTCCACATTCCAGTCCCATTTCATTTTTCAGCTGGAAGAGTTTGCCCTTCTCTGGTTTCAGCTCGGGCTTCTTGCTGTCCTTCAGGGCCACCGACTGCTTGGGTGGGATCATGGGCAAAATCATGCCGGGGGGCTTGGGAGGAGGTCTCTGCCTCTCCAGTAACTCGCCTTCCGATTTGATGATGGACTCCTTTCTGGGTGGCAGGCTGGGCTTCTCCTCTGTGTCACGGTCCGAGATCTCCTCATAGCCACCAGCAAAGGCTAGGTCCCCACTCTCAGGAGGCTCCTTCCCCTTCCAGTCTTTGGCCCACTTCCCACCACAGTCCATACCATTAGGAGGAGCCTCTGGCAGAGGACGACATGGTCCCGTCACTTCCTCACCGGCGCTGCTGTCAGCTACGGTGTCGCCGAGCCGGAGCTGGGCCATCTCGTTGGGTAGCGGAGCCAGGAAATTCGGCCTGGATGCATTGCTGGTTTTCTTGTACTTATCGATGAATGTGGCGGGGGCCCAGCCTTCCTTCTCCTCAATCTGAATGTACCACCAGCCACTCAGGTTCTTCTCAATAACCTGCCGAGTGGAAAGGAAACCTTAGACATCCATGCAGGAGCCTTCTCTGCACAAGAGGGGATGCTGGGTGTCTGTGAAATGGTATCAGGGTGGTATAAGGCCTTGGTGCCTCCCTGTCCTGGTAACCAAAAGCCATGTAATCACAGGACTGGTGCCCTAGCAGGAGGGGAACCTGCTCACGACCTCTGCCAGGGAAGGGGACCTGCATGCTATGGGACCGAGGAATGACATAGCCATGTCAAGGAGCTGCAGCTGAGCTGTTACCATCCCACCCGGGAGACAGGACCATGATGCTGGGTACTGGCGGTGGCCACTGTGTGGCACTGTCGGAGCGATCAACCGGCAGCAATAGTGCATGGATCAGCAACCATCCAGCCTCTGTGTACTCCAGAAGTGGGGCTGGGACCTGGCAGGAGCTGCCAGGGGCAGCTGTAAAGGAAAAATCCTCTTAGAGAGGCACAGCTTACATTTTGAAAGCAAAATCACATCTGCAAGAGGGATTCTGCCAGTGAAAGCAAGTGTGCCAGGAAAGTAGGTCTAGAAGGGCTTCTAACTTTACACCTGGCCTAAATAAGAAAAAACCACCATCTCTACCCCCATTTGTGATGTGGTTTTAATTTCCAGTAACTCAGACAACACAGCACCCACACACTTGGGGGACAGGAGGTCACCCAGAGCACCAGGGACTCCGAAGTCTCATGAGCTCATACAGGTTTCTTTCCCACTCTAGAAGAGCCCTTGGGATGTCAACAGTCCACAGAGGCAATCACATGCACCACCAAGCCCGGTTTCTACCCAGAGCGCTGTGGTGAGCAGATCTTCCCTGCCTTGGAAAGGGAGCTCCTGCCTGAAACAGGTCCCAGGGCAACAGGAGTTAGGAGCGCTGCACTGATGTGAAGATGCAAGAAGGGAAGATGACAGTCTCACCTCTACTTTCATTCCTGCCTGGAAGCTGATGCCATCAGGGATGGTAGTCTGGAAGTCAGCAATGGTGTAATATTCCTCTTCCACTTGAGGAGGGACAGGAGGTTTAGGCAGGTTCAAACCACGTGGCTTTGGGAAGGAAAAAGAAACCCATCAGCATGTTTCTACAGAAGGTGCAACACAACATCCACACAGACCACCAGCGTGCAGAGACACAAGCCAGCATGGTCAGGTCAGGGAGATCAGGTGCGCCCATGCAGCACCCTCACCAATACAAACCAGCAAACCATTTCCAGGCTGAGCAGAAAATTGCTCAGTGCCAGAGCTCTTGCTGACAGCAGAGTCACCCTCCCCAGAGGGAGGGAGCCAGCCTCCCATTGGCAACATAGTCTTGTGGGACAGACTGGCCAAAAGTTCAACTAAAGACCACATGCAAAGAGAAGAGTCTTAATGACAGCAAGGAGGCAGCATGCATTCTCCAGCCTTGACCAAGAGCAGAGCCCATGGTACAGGGGCAAGATCCCAGGCAAAGAATAACCAGTGCCCAGAGCTCCTTTCAGTGCTCCTCTCTGATTCCCTTTGCCATTGCTGCTCTCCTACATCAGCTGGCACTTACTATGGTGAGATCTCGGCGAGGAGGGGGTCTCTGCCTCATCTTTGGTGACTCTGTAGAGGAAGAATTTCAGATAGTGTTGAGTTTCTGGCTTTTGGTCACACAAAAGACAAGTGAAAGAGAAAACAGAAAGGCAAGGTCCAAGGAGGAACCTGTCTGCCCAGTACCCTGAGTGGCATGGGTCACCCAGGTTTTGAGGGCATCCCACTGGAAGAGGAACCAGCTTTGCACCATCAGGTGCTGCTGGGAAATGCAGCTGAGGTAACTACATGAAATTGCTTTTTCATTGCAGGTCTGACCCAGAAGAGCTGGCCTGCAGAGGGGTTAAAATGCCCCAGCCTCTGAGAGGAGAGCACGTCCAGCCTGGGAGGGGGAGGCTTTTATCACATTTGCTGATCCTCAGAAGGTCCCTGGGCAGCACTGTGCTCATGCCTCATCTGCCTGTGCAATGTCACTTCCAGACCTTGATGCAGAGCTCACAGTGCCTGCAAGCCTTCTACCTCCCTCACACCCCGTTACATCTCACAAAAGCCTGCAGGAAAGGCTCTGCGGACACCCCAACCACCACCAGCCTCCTCCTGACTGGCCACTTACTGCGTCGGATGTCAGCATTGGGCAGGGGACGGCTGTCGAATCTCCCGTCCCTTTGGCCAGCGAGCCCATCCTTCTCTCGGCTCACCACGACCTGCTGCCGGGAGATGCCATCCAGATCCAAGGCACACGAATGAGCGGAGGAGCCTGACCCCAGCTTCTGCGAGAACATCTCTCCATTCCCCTTTTTAAGGTAGGAGGCAGGGGCCCAGCCTTCTTGACCCTGGTACCTGTGGTGGCAACAATGGCAGCGTCACTGCGCAGAGCCCCTGCGCTGCACCAGGGCCGTGAGCCCTTCCTGGAGGAGTGACCCACTGCGCTTGAGTGGTGTTGAGCCATCAGACATCCCCGAAGCCAGAGCTCAGGACATGCATTGACCGAAGGCACTGCCTGATCTAGGCAAAACGAGCTTGCCCAGTGTCATGCCCCATGGCACATGGGCACCTGGAAAGCTCCAGCCATGACTAATGCTCCCATGCAAGCCAGTCACGGCCAGCAGGCCGAGGGCTGGGAACAGCACGAAGCCCGATTTTCTTTTCACCTCAGCAATGGCGCCAGTTCAGGAATGAAGCACACTGACAGGGGAAGCAGAGGGGAAAACCAGAGCGCTGCTGCTCGGATTGATGTACCTGGTCTTTGGAGAAAGCACAAGCTCTGTGCCTGAGTGCTGGCAGCCTGGATCCCCTCCCTGCTCTGAATCTGCATTGTTTAGGAGAGAAACCAGCCCCACCATCTGATTGAGAAACCACATCCGCAGAGTCTCCCTGCCATGCTGGAGGGTCCCACGCCAGCGTCAGAAACTCTCCCTGCTGGCCAGGCTGCAGCCACTATGTTCAGATGGCACCAGCTACTGAGCTTGTAAATTGCCTTTAGAGCTCTTGTGGCAGCTCTCCTCTGCTTAGAAAGTCAATGGATATTTTTCTGGAGCTTTGCTGCTGCCAAGACCAGAGGTTCAATGTAAGGTTAAGAAAATTGCAGCATGTGCTCCCACCCTGCTCAAGTCCAGCCATTTGCTAGACCACAGACAAGAGAAAATGAGCTCCAGGAGAAAACAAGTATCAGCTCAGGACAATCTGGAGTTTTTGGCCTCAGCACACCCTGCACACAGCAGACCTGGCCCAGACAATGGCCCTTCTCTACAACAGCCTCCTAACACAGCCAGAGGATCCAGCCTGCCTCCAGGACACTCACTGGTTTTCCTATCAGCAGCACATGACATAACATTAATGCTCTCACACTGGTTCCCTTTGCACTGCTGGAGCATGTGATGCTGTGATGCAGTCCACCTCCCAGCACAGGAAATCAGGGGATTTTAAAGATGTTTAACCACAGCTATGCTTGGCTGAAGCCCTTAACATCAGCTAGCCTTAGTTTGTAGGGATGGAGGGAAATGAGTTCTGATACTCTGCCCTTCCCAATACACTAGACATGCCTTTGGACTGTACATCCCATGAGCATCAGGTCTCTGCTCTGCACAGCCCCAGCTGCAGTGCCAGGGAAGAGGAAGAGGTAGTGATGGTACCTGATTTTCCACCAGCCCTCCAGGTTCTTCTGGATCACCTCCACCACAGCCCCTTTGTCCAGGTTCATTTCATCCTGGTCTCTTGCAGTATATGGGTAAATAACGGTGTACTTCTCCTCTGTTGGAAGGAAAGTGCAGTTTCACAGAGATATTGTTTTATGGAAACCTGGACTCAGCTGAACAAAAGTTAAGTGCTTTGTATAATGATAATTCCTGTTGCAATACAGGTGCAAACACACAGGGATAGAAAACCATTTGTAAAAGAAATGCCAGTGAGATGTATTTCAAAACAAACCAGCTGCACTTTGAAATATAAGCTTTAGTGAGCTAGTCTGGTCCAAGGAGAAGCTGTCTAAAACAGTTTCTCCTCTCCCTTAGGACTAAAGGCTATCTTTTATATGACAGTTCTCCTTTCACCTGCTCTTCACAGAAGCCCTTCCATACATCCTTTTCAGTTCAAATTTCTTTCTCAGAGCCTTTAAAGAAGATCTGTCCTCTACAGAGGGAAAGAAATCCCATAGACATCAGGGGATAACCCCCCACACACAGACGTGCTCTCATGCACAGCTTTCTGTTTTACAACAGCACATCTACATGAACTGCCCTGTGCAACAGTTGGGTCCCCCAAGACATTGGTGAGCCTGGAGAAGAGTGATGTCCTGTCCACTAGACCAAACAACGGTAAGCAGGAATGTGGATACTCTTCCCTTCAAGAGGAAGGGAAAACATCCTAACAGCCATGCTGACAACATGTCAGACAAATGGGTCCATCTATCCACCTCTCTCCCTCACCTTGTCCTGTCCTCTCTGGAGGAAACGCAGGAAAGCAATTGCCTGTGCTTAAGCAGTGCTATGGACAGGGTGAAAGCCATTTTGGGAAAAGTCTACCTCCAAAACCCACACCTCTGGACATTTATATATCCCCACCGTGCATGTTTCTTGGCTTTGCCTTCCTGGAGGAGCACAGTCCTTGAAGGGCTCGATTTCACACCCCCTTTGCATGAAGCAAATGAGTCACAGCAGAAAATGCCATCATATCCAGCAAAACCAAGCTGGCTCTTCTTTTCTTGACCCCATCTGAGCCACCAACCCCAGGGCTATGGCTCAGAGGAGTTACTCTTACAGGAACTAAGACAGCAATTGCAAGAGGTCTGCATACATGTGTTGGGGGAAAACAGGAACTCCAGCCTCTGTACACAAAACAAGCCTCAAAAAGTTAGAAGGAACAGCTGATAGAGGAAAGAGAGGTGGACATGAGTGGGCCTAATGGAAGGCTGATGAGCATGTACGGCACACATAGAGGACTGACACAAGCAGGGTCCATCACATGCAAAGCGAACAAACATGCAGACAACAAGGGTCCAAGCACAAAACACAGGCAGCCAAACAAGTCTCTATGAAGTCCACCTTGACCCCATCCACTGGTGTACAAGTCCCCAAGAGTCCGACGGCGGCCAGCGTGCCTGGGCAGAGACCAGTATCTCCATGGGACTGGGAAGAGCATGTTGGGGAATCAGGAGAAGGACAAGAAAGGACATAAGGATGTGGCACTTCAGGACCAAGAGGAGACAGGGCTGACACCAGAGAGTGGCACAGAGACTGTACTCGCTTGGAGCCCTCTAGGGGCCCTCCCTGGTCTGAGCCTCCCCTCCCACCTCTATCTTCCCAAGCAAGGGGCTGAGCCAGCTACAGGACTGCTTTAGGCATACAGTGGTCAATTGGAAGGATGCATTCTCCAGGGGTGTTTCAGATTTGCTCTACGCAAAAATATTTCAGATACGGTCTAAGCATAACATGAGCTCATGCATACTCTTTGTTCTGCATGGGTCTAGATGCCAAGGGAATTGTCCTAGGACCTGAGCTTTTCTCCTCCTCCAGCACAGGTAAAACAGCTCCCTGGGGTTTACAGGAGGTATTGGGATGGCAGAACTGGGTGTTCCCTGGAGGTGGTACCTTCAGCCCCTCTGTGAGGGAGCAGAAAGGCCAGCAGTTACACCGCTAGTATCCAGCTGCCCCACTCCTGCTATGGCACTAGAGCAGAGTGCTGGGCAGGCAGGACCATTATGGGCAGACATGACTGAACAGCATGTGTGGGTTTGTCCTCCCCTGGGCTGTTGCCCTGCCTAAGTCAGGGAGGGCTAAGCAGTCCTGCGAGCAGCTCAGTGCAGTTCAGCATGAAGAAGATGGGGCAGATGTCTCCAGCAACTTCTTACCTTCATCGGGCTGCATTGAGAACTCATCCTGGACACCATCCTGGGCCTCCAGGCAGGTCGCCGGCACCCAGCCTTGCTCCTCCAATGTGCTCACAAACCACCAGCCTGAGGAGAAAACAGCAGATGGCTCAGCCAAGAGCTCCCACCAGCCAAAACCTCCCTCCCTCCCTCCAAAGCCTGGGGGGCTTTGCCCCCTCCTTACTGCCTAAAAAAGGGAGGCTGGAGTGACCCCAAAGCAACAGACCCAAGCCCTTTCTGAAAGGGAGCACAGACAGCAGGATGGGAGAATTGCAGCTGAATGCTATCTAAATGTATGGTTCCCTCCCCATGAAAAATGGGAGAGACTCTGAGAACTGAATGACTCCAGCCACTGTGTTTGCTTTCCTTTTTTGTTTCCCTTCATGGTTGATTTTCCCCCAGTCTGGGTCAGCAAGCCCAGGCCAATTAGCAGAGATGAATACACTGTCTGCAAATCGATAGCTGACTCCTGCTGCACTCTCACCTTCTTTACATTTGTGGAAACAGCAAATTTTAAAAGCTAAGAGCAAATGCAGGGTTAAAACATGAGCTCTCCCAGCAGAAACCATAGCGGCCATGAGCAATTCTGGGCCACCCTGGGTGTCCAATCACAATAAACATGTGCTCCTCAGTTATTAAAAGCACAAGCTATTTGTGTCTTTAGGGAGAAAAAAATTAAAGACCCAGCATTATCCTCTGAACCTCAACAGTGAGTCATTTAGAAAGACAACTAGATTGTTGGGGAGGGAATCAGCACCTACCTGCGTGGAAGGGAAAACCAGGGCTTACATCTGATTAATAAATTATTTGCTGTATCTTTTGAATTGGCTGTGCTGATACATTTCACTTGCTTCAGGGTTGCTTTTATTTTCCCCATTCTCAAACAGCTGCTGGTGCAACTAATCATCTGGGGACGGGGTTTCCAGAATTCTAAAATCTATTTTCACAATTTATCTTTAAAACCCCCTAAGCAACTTCTATTAATTTCAGGGAATAAATTTCCCTTTTCAACAAACTCCAGAAGTTGGGCCCACTACATGACTCAATCCCTTTGCAGAGGTTAAGAGCAAGCTTAAGTTTTGAAGCAAGCGAATGGTTTGGCTGCATGCCTCGCTCCACGGCCGGGTGCTTCATTGTGTTCAGAGGCAGGAATTGTAAACGCACAATGGGGGCTTTCATGGGCACCATGAGAGTGTCCCCCACTGTCAATAAAACAAGCCTGCCAACTCCAGGAACGGCTTTTGTCCTCAGGACCCATCGGCCAAGTTTTTCAGCATGAAGAAGCATAGAGACTGTGAAAGATGGATGGCGCCTGCTGCTCAGCACATCGGTAATCTGACCTTTTCTTTAGAGACAGCCCTGAAGTCTTGCCCATGCTCATACAGACAGCCTGTAGACTGAAGCCGCTTCCTCCACATCCCACCTCAGCTGACCATCCAAGGACATCCCTGTGAGGTGCCTGGAGGTTGTTTTGCTTAAGGTCCTTTTAGGAAAACACTGATAATACTGGATTGCTATTCCTGCCCCTGCTCTGCGACACAGAGTAGACCCGAAGCCTTCTACCAAGCCAAACTCTCTGTACCTGATTCGTTCTTCTCAATGATATCCACCAACTGGCCCACGCACAAGCTGATCTCGGAGCTCTCCTGTTTCTGGTAGTCCGCCACCACGACATACTGCTCCAGCACCAAGGGGTCAACCGACGCAGAGTCAGCTCCTGCACAGGGGGGACAAGAACCGACCCGTGTGCCAGGGTCAGCACCAGCTCCTGAGAGCACAGGCCACCACTCCCGAGCACCTGCTAGCCTGCAAGCAGCTCCAGGACACCCTGGGGACCCCAGCATGAGAGATGTGAGCCAGAAACTTGGGCAGAGTGAGGAGGAGAGAGACCAAACCAGCAGCCAGGTGAGATGGGTACAGCCAGGTGAGACCTTTTACCTTTACGTCCAAGCAACCCCACCACCACCACAGATGTGCACAGCAGCCTGGTCCCTGCTGTCGGAGGCCAAGGGGGGCTCAGGGCAGTCTCTTGTGCACTGGCATCAGCTGCCCCAACACACGGACCAGCTCAGACCCCAACTCAGTCCACACAACCTGCAGAGTTTTGCCAGTTCTGGCTAAAAAGCCTGGACATCCAGGTGGAGGGGCATTTGTAGGACAGAGCAGCATCCCGTGCCATCATTGCCTTTATATATTTCAGCTCCCTTCTCATAACTCTGCACCATTTGCTCTCTCTGCTATCTGCTCCACTAACTCTGCTCAGCTCCTCCTGCTGCTCCTCCTGCTGGAGATCCAAATTCATGTCAGAAATGAAAGAAAATACTCCAAGGAAGAGCAAACGGGCGGGATTCACTGGGAGCAAAGCTCTCCTTTGGCCACAAAGGGGCCTGACACCGGGTGGAGAGATGGGTGCAGCCTGCAGAGCTGGGCGCTGCGGCGGTGGCTGCGCAGAGCCCGGGCAGGCTGCAGGTGGCACTGCGGGCTAAGGGCAGGGGACACCCGGGAGCACCAGGGGACCAGCAGTGAGGCACAGCAGGGCAAGGCTGGCTTGTATTTTCCAAGCATATTTTCATATAGGAGAGTGCTCTGGATACAGATGCAGCCTCCTCACTTGGCGTTGCTTGCTATGGTACCACAGCAACAGAGATTTCCACTCCACCTGTCTGGTTTTGAAACACGGCCCCAGGGTTGTCCCTATATATACACGGAGCAAAGCCACCCTTTTCCCACACGTGCACAGAGGCTTGCTGTGTGCAGGGAGACCACAAAGCGACCCGGGGCTTTGCAGGCCCACATGAGCAAACACTGCGTGTGCTCAGTGCCGAGCCCAGCCTATTCAGCCCCACCGAGCAGGGCATTCACTCAGGCTCAACCTGCTGCTAAACCAGCCACAAGGCTTTCGGTTACCCAGAGCACCAGCAGCACTTGCCCCATCTGCCTCCAAAAGCCTCCAAGTAGCAAAAACGTGTCACAAACTCTTGCCCATGACTCCCATCCACCCCGAGCCCTGGCTCTGGCCTCCAACCCAATGCTTTGCCTCGTGGCTTCACAACCTGTCAGATGAAGACGCTATTATATTATCCTGTTGTCCACAGGTGTGGTAAGAATTAATTAATATTTGCCAAGTGCTTTGGAAATAGGATGTTAATTATTATAGCATGAGTGATACAAAAGAATCACACACCTGAAAGTCGAATTCACAGGGGCTGTGCCTGTACCCTAGCAGGAAGCCTCAAGTTTTGGGTCGGAGCAGAAATCACATCTGGCCCAGCCCTCTAGCTGCTATGGCACGGCAGATACAGAGGACAATTGCCTCCCAGTTTCTAAAAGGTGTGAGAAAGAAATGACATGGAGAGTGATGGCCCCTTGGGATATAAAGGCAAAATGCAGCAAAGACAAATTCAGGCTGCATATCAGGAAGAAATTTCCATGGGCAAGTACACCTACACTGCAACGGCTCCCCCATCACATGAGAGGTCTCAGCCTGACAAAAGATCTTTCCTATGGGGGAACTTATTTCAGGGCACAATCCTGCAATGAGCAGAACAAGACAGATGAGTAGAGATGGACAAG
>VZTL01068166.1:9304-58756 GCA_013400535.1 Scopus umbretta | reverse complement strand
TCGGTGGGTGGGTGGGGGGGGGGGGGGGGGGGGGGGGGAAGAGAGAGAGAGAGAGAAGTTCTTCCCATCCTCCAGAGAGTTAGGCACAAATACAGCTACTTCCCCGTGAACCCAACTGACATGAAACCCATAGCTCCAGGCAGCCCCTTAGCCAAGTTCCCCACCACGCTTCCTCTAGCTGTGCTGTAATGGAGAAGGAGCTGGTAGCACATACCTCTGGCACCTGTTTTCCTACAGCAGGACCCTGCTTTTGCCATGAGGAGCATCATCCTGCCGAGGCCAGCAGCATCTCTCTTATAATACTCTGGGGACACACATGTGAGCCCCAGCACAGCACAGGGCGCTGCACTCAGCCAGCCTGAAGGGGGCTTAACCATGTCCTGGCCATGCCCCATAGAGGCTTTGCACCCCATATTCATCCTCCAGAGCTTTGTTCTCAGCATTTTGGGTAGCAGAGAGCAGCATCCTGTTCGATATGTGAGCAAAGCTCCACGTGCACAGCATCACATCTCCCTCAACAAAGCACAGTGACAGCGGATACCCCCCGAGGCAAGGGGTAAGCGGGTTAAGCCAACATCTTCTAGAGACTGCAATGGCCAAAGCTGAGGCATGTTTTCTTTCTTTTGCAGGGTCATCCTGGACAGAAGGGGGAGATGGTAAAAAAAAATAAAAATGTTTGTCTGTGGGTGATGGGTTGGTTTGAAATGACGTTGCCTCTCAGCTGGAAACGAGCTCACAGGCAGGGTAGCGATCCTAGTTCAGCTAATGCACTAGCTGTGTCCCTAATTCTGTAACCTCGGAATAGCAGGGCTGGGATGCACGCCTGTAATTTTTACATTATGGCTATCAGATTCATCATGTCACAACAGCAACTCTCTAGTTATGCACGGGATATGTTTTCCTTGCAGTTAGCAATTACGTTCTTTAAATATACTCTGGGAGCTGACATTTTTCGTGGTTGGCCTCATAGCAGAAGTAAAAGTTGATGGAAAGTTTTCTGAAAACCCATCTGGCAGCTTTCAACTTATCTAACAAAAAAAAATAAGCATATTTTTTGTATTAAATATCCTTCTTTCCCCTCTTGAAGCTCTGTTTCATATGTGCATCGTACTAAAATGCTTTTGGTTGAAAATGATAAACTTAGGCCACGCTTGATGGAAACCCAAATGTTGTCTTGTTCCTCTTGACATCGCTGATGATGAAATCCCCAAACATGAGTATGCCAAGCTCGCAGCTCTGTAGTCACCTTTGCTCCCTGAAATGCTGAACGTTTTCTTCTGCTAAGTCTGTTTTTTTGAGTCTGAGTGTCAGTGTAACCCTCTGGCAAGCACATGTTGAAGATCCCCCTTCCCCGCTCCTCGGCGGAGGGCTGAGCTGACGTCCATCCCTCCGTTGTGCAACCCTAGCTCAGGCAGTTGCAGCTCAGGCTTCAGCCCTGGCTGCTTCTGGTTCGATCCCAGTGCGTTGGCCGAGGAGATGTGCTGTCAACTGAGGTCCTGGGAACAATAAGGGTGTGTTTTCCTGATGGTTTTTCCCCTCTCCTTTTAATAATTGCCCCCTGCAGTGCAGCCAGAACATGTGTGCGTTTTCACTCCTCCAGAGTCACAAAGGGAACCCAGATCTCTCTTGGGAACTTTTCTTCACAATTGTTTTTAAAAGCTGAGTTTCCACCTACTCCATACACTGAGTGTTTTTGTCTTCTTGTCACTGTAAACGGGCATCCATCTCGCATTCACCGCAATGTGTTTCTTTAAAGGGTGCTGCAGGTCCCAGGGGACAACCCGTAAGTATCCCATTTCTTGCAGTCGCACTTCCTCCTAATCCCTTTCCCCTTGCATGCACTGAACCCCTTCATTTACTGAGGGCTTTTTTAATCATTTTTCTTTTATAGGGACCCCCAGGACAGAAAGGAGAAAAGGTAATTTTAATGGGAGACGTGTTGAAAATTGGGTGTAAAAAGTGAGCAGGGAAAGGGACTCGGTGGTCTTGGCGCTGCTCGTTCTGACTTTTGAGTGGCTGAGAAATACAGCAGGAACAGAGGGCTCTGGGGAGAGGGGACAGGAGGCAGGGTGCTTGTCAGGTGCAAAACGGCATAGCTGCACTGAATTCAATATAGTCACAATGATTTACACCTTCTGGATCTGACCCCGTGCGTCTATTTTGGTCCTCTCTGTTTGTGGTTTAAACTCTTGCCTTTTAATCCCCGTCTTTCACAGGGTCAGTGTGCAGAGTACCCGCACAGGGTAAGTCATTACCATTATTATCGTCTGTCCCGTGCCTTCCTGCATGTTAATCCTCCTTCGTTTGAATGGCTTTTTGTTGGACATGTAGATCATTTCATTAACAAGATGCGTCATCGGGGCCCCGAGCGCAGCGCTCGGCTGATTGATGTGTTTCGCAGAAAAGCAGCAGATAAGGTTTTCCAGGAGGGATGTTGGTTCTCTGGTCTGTTCCTGCCCACTGGGGCTGACCCCCAGCTACACGCTGTCACTGCTGCTTCCTGGAGACCTTCCCATGCTCTGTGCCGGAGCGGGGAAGGTCCGTGTCCTCACCCCAAAACCCGGGGTTTCTGAAGGAGTAGAGGTCACCCACTCCCACCTTGTGCTGCTGCACCAGCTCTGTCCTGCTTCCACGGACTCCGCTGCGGTTGCATGGCCAGGAACAGTGTGTGTGTGGGGGGTTTGCAGACCTTGGGGAGACTCTATCGTCATTCCTCCCTTTCTCTTCTTCCTCGCGCTGGCCTCACCCCTATATCGAGACAAGGGGAAGAGTTGTTCTCCCTGCCCAAAAGCAACCCTGACCGCCCTGGCCATGGTGCTCTGGCATGCCCCCGGTGAGCTGGCCCCTTGGGGCCTGGTGGGCTTTCTGCCTGCAAAGAAGAGGCGGAGAGGGAGGGTTGACGGCAGCAACCATTTAACGAAAGTCAGGATGTTGCCCCGCTTGCCTCTTTGTCCTGGCCTGGCGGGCATGTGCCACAGCCAAGAGAGGAGAGAGTACATCATGGGGTTTGAGGGGATTACGGCGGTAAAATTTAAGCGGCTCTAAAAACAACCGGAGTGCTGAAAGTCCACTGGAAATGCATTGGAACGACATCATATGAAGTGGCTGGAATTTGTAATCTGGGTGTACAGGGAGACAGGCTTAAGGGCTTTCTGTTTATTTTTGATGGGCCTCTGGACAATTAGCTGTGCTCTGGTCCCTGGCCCCGAGGGAGCAGGGCCCTGGACTCTCTCTGTGGCAGGCTGGCGGTGAGGGAGAAGGGGGCCGTCGGTATGTGCCAGTCCGGGTACAAGAATAGCTGGTCAGCTGTGTTTATTTAGGCGAGCTGGCTCACTAGATTGTTACGTTAAAAAGAAGCTAACAACAATGTTCACCCGAGAGGTGTCCTGGGTTCATGTTACAGCCCTTGGCTCCGGCTGTCCTCAGTGCTCAAGGTGAAGAGCAGCGGCAGGACCTGCAGCAGCACTGGGAAACGGAGATGCAGATTGTGCGTCACTGGGAGTAACTTGGGCTCAGACCTGGGGGCAAAGGCACACTGGTTTGGTGGGTCGGGGTTGTAGGCACCCCGGGGTGACACGCCGGAGGGCTGTGACAGCGGGGAAAGGGCTGATGCAAAGCTGCACATCCCAGCAAAGCCTGGCAATGTTTCCAGACTTCTCATGGAAGTACTTCTGGCCTCATGAGGCAGCGAGCTCAACGTTTCAAAAAGCCCATGAGTCGTTCCGAGGCGGAGACATGCTCACGGGAAGGGTGACTGTCCTCAGATCAGCTCAAGGGAGGGCTGTCCTGAAGGGTCCAGTCACAGGTGCAAATCAGCCAACTGAGGTGCAGCTCCCTCTTTTCCTCCCAAAATGAAAATTAGGACGAGCCTTGTTGTAAAAGTGCTACACATTGGACTGAATTGTGGTTTGTTCTTGCTTTACTGGTTGCCAAGGTCCTTTGTCGGATATTCTGGGTAAGGAAATGAAAACCAGCATCCTGAAAAACCAGGGATGTTGTTTCAGTTTTGTTTTGACTTTGTTTTCTTAGGAAGGAAATGTAAGGTTAGGATGTATGCCTTGGCTCGTGTTGTAGTTTCCTATTTTTTTTTTTTTTTTTTTTTTTGAGTCTGTATGGCCTGCACTGCTCTGAGGGACAAGCCCAGGCGTGGGGCTACCCATTCGGTGTGAGCTGGCCATTCAGGCTGCTCCAAAGTGCCACCCTGGGGAAGGGTGCTTAGCTCAGGGAAGAGGAGGACCAGCCATGCTCCGTCTGCTCTCAGAAATGCCGTGTGTCTAACTGACCCCGTTTGTGTCATGTGTCTTCACTGTCCCGTAGGAATACCTAAGTACCACCCTTGCAGCCCTGCGCTCTAACCAGATCCTTACACTAAAGGTTTGTGGGTAATGGTTTGACGGGACCCAGTTCTGATGCAAAGGCACAAGGATGCAGATCCAATATTGCCCGCTGCCTTCTGAAAAAAACTTGCCATTGGGACACAGAGGGGGCAGGGCAGGAGCTGGGTTGGAAGAGGCTTCAGGTTTCTTCTCTAAACTCTCTCACTTGCACCCGAACCCATTGCTGGGTCTTGTCTTGCCTCTGTTTTCAGGACTGCTTCTCTCCATTTTCCTCCTTATCCTTTCCAGCATCCTCCCTCTGCTTCCCTGTAGGCTGCATAATACTTCAGATACACTTCAGCACTTGAGGAGCCAGGCAACGCCGGCTCAGCTGGGTCTGGGTCACTCGTCCAGACATGCGAGGCACACCTAGCCATGGGGGTGTGCGGATTTACTGCAACAGCCCCCTTGAGAAGATCAGTGCAGTCCCTAACGCTCTCCTGAGCTATGGGGCCTCCTGCACTGTCTTTTAGAAAGAGAAGGATTTCCTTCAGATAAAATCAGCCTAGCTGATTGTCCAGCAGCACTGCTTTTATTGTGATAGCTTGTGGCTGGCTGGATCCATGCATTCGAACGCAACCGCTGGTAACAGGGCGGTGATGCTGCAATATTGGGTTGCCGCTTCACTCTGCAACAGGACTGGATCCTTGCTTTCACTGCAAACAGCAAGAACGATGTTTAAAGGGATTAAAGTGCGCTGCTTGGATGCATACGGTTACTGTGGCGGGAGACCTGTGGGCACACCTCTGAGATCTGAGTGCACAGCTTACACAGGGGGAACGTTGCTCACAGGGGCATGTTTTTGTGCCTGAGCACAGAAAGCCTCTTTCTCTTCTCCCTGTGTAAATCAAGAGCAGCTTCAATGGAAAACTGATAGGAACAGGGAAGTGGATCAGGCCAGAGGAGCATTCCTGGGCCTGGAGCCGGCACGGTGGGTGCCAGGCTGACAGCAGCATGCATGCAAGTGGAAACTGGATACAACAGAAGGATGAACAAATGCTCCTGAGCTTTAGTGCATTTGATTTCTGTGTGTCCGGGTCAGCTTTGTGCCCTAAGGCAGCATTCCTGGCTATAAGCAGTCAGAGGCTGATGTTACTGTTAAACAAGGGAAAGCAAAGCACAGGCTCCCACGGCAGTACCCTGCTCAAGGCTCAGAGGCACCAAGGTCTAGTCTTCTCCCTTGGCCACGATGGCTGTGTCTGCTCAGCTAAATGAACAACACCGGGATCTGTTCGCTGGCAGTGGGGTGGGCTGCTTGCCCCCGCTAGCACCTCTCCACTCCCTTCCACGCCCCGAGGAAGGCTGAGGCCCAGAGGTACACTGTGTTTCTTGTAAGGGAGGATGGAGTGAAATGGGAAACCATACTTGGAAAGCTTGGAGAAAATTAGCATTTTGATAGTTACCTCAAATAGGATGATGAGAAATTAAGAGAAACAGTCCTGTCACCGGAGAGCTTAGAGCCAGAGGGGGGATGTCTTGCAGTCAAAAATCCCCCGGTTAAGTTTTCTTTCTGAGCAGAGAAAGCAGTAAAAGCTCTGCGCGGTGGCAGCATCGGGTTGGCGAGTGGTCACCCTACGCCTGGCAGGGCTGGCAGGCGGCAAGCCCCTCCGTGGGCAACGCATGGCGCGGAGGAGCTCAGAGGTCTGCCGGCAGGTACCCGTGCCGTGCGCGGCTCTCACGCGGTGGTTTATTTTCACGGCAATCTCTCTGTTCCCCTCTTCTCTGTTCTCTCCCTTGGCTGCTCTCTGACTCTCGGTGCCCTAACGGCCTCCTTTGCCCCGCGACCTTCTGGTTTGATCTTCTTCAGCTGTTGCCTCTCCTCAATTCAGTGCGGCTGGCTCCACCTCCGGTCATAAAGAGACGCACTTTCCAGGTAGACTTCTCCTCCTCGTTGCCTGTTTCTAAGCCTACCTCGACGCTTGCGATTAATCAGCTTCCTACCTGCCTTTCTTCCCCTACAGAGAGGTTTCCAAGAGGTTCGGGCAGAGCTAAGGGACTTTCTCTGAAGTGGAGGAAATCTTTGATGTGATCATGTAGCTAAAAAGAAATGCAGTGATGCCAGTTTTTTTAAACTAAAAGAAATGGGCCATGAAACTGTTCTTGGGACTGTCGACAAGCAGTCTTCTACCTTAAGGAGTCAGTTCCTGCATTTTCAATCTCCAGAAGAGGTTAGAAACCTCTTGCTGAAATGCAGCTAATGTCTGTGAAATTTAACTGAGATGAATGAATAGGCAAACGCTTCTAAGGGCTAGTCTAGTCTGAGACACTTGGGAAAATGTGTTTAAATAAGCTCTTATAATGGTTTCATTAAATTGCATTAAATCTTTGTGTAAACACATTTATTTTGGTTTCCAGGGCTGTAATTCATGTTTACTTTAGTTTATTTTGGGAATGAATTCATAAAATGAATTATGGACATATGAATAGTGAATAAGAGTGTCCATAGTCAGAGTTCATGTGGCTTTTAATTTTCCCACTTTACGCTCCCTCGCTCCATCGGTTGGGATTAACTTTCCTGTGTGGACAAACCGCTGTAATTACCCCGCTGAAGTGTGCTGGGCACCCTCTGTTAAGTGGCTGGGTTTTGTCACCCCGCTGCCTGTCTAGACAGTCAGATGCCAGCAGGGAACTGCAATCTGCAATACAGGCCGTTACCACGAGGTGCCTGCTTCGCGCCCAGTGCTGGCAAAATCCTGATGTTATCACTTCGAGCCCACGGTCTCAATTCAGTTTCTACCGATTCAGCGTCCACACCACACAAAGCCTTCCGGCTTGCACTGGTTGCCCTTCAAAGCGACAGTCCGAAGAGCCAGGCCAAGGACTGACCTCTTGGAAAGGCTTTGAAAGCTGAAGTTTGTATCCAGGATGAAGTGGGAAACTTGAATAGCTGCCCCGCGTCCTGTCGTCAGCCAGGGCTGCAAATTCCCTCTGTCCCCAGAGGCTAACTTCACCGGAGAATTTTGCCGTGATCTGTTTTGCCATTGCCATATTCATTCCCTAAGTGCAACAAAGTGTAATCCGCTCCTACGGATCTGCCAGCACCGAGCAATTCCAGGAGCCTGACATACGAAGACTAAGAAAAAATGTAGAGGCTGCAAAATAAGTGTTAGCACCAGCACCTGAAAGAGGAAAGTCCTGCTGCTGCCTCTGAGCACATCAGCAAGGGTACTTTGCCCCAGGGCTTGGGCTTAGCAGAGACATGAGCTCAGCAGAGACCTGCTTTAGGAGGCTGAACAAGCATTGCGTTGTTGGGGCACAATCAGAAAACTGGTGTTTAAAAGAACTGAAAAATAGCTCCAGCCATCGGCCAAAAATATAGAATGACATCTGATGAAAATGACACCTGATCTCCAACTTGCTGTCTCTGCCTACCATCCAGCCTCATCTGTGGGGGTCTTATTGCGCCGCATGCATTAGTAAGACTATAGTGATGCGGTAAATAACATTTTGCGTGTTTAGGGATCTGTATGGACGGGCTCTCGCTTACACAAAGCACGCTCCATCTGACGCAGCGAAGCAAAGGCAACGCGAACGGGAGTTTGGGTGAGCTCCTTCCAGCCGTTCCCTGTGCTGGGGCAGGGCTCCGGCTCCCCCCGGCTCCCTGTCGCCTGCTGGGGTGCCAGCACCCGTTCCCACCGCTGTTGCTGCGTTTCCAGTGCCCTGAATGCTCCAGCATGGACTGGGCTGACAGGGCGCAGCTGAGGTGGGAAGAGACGAGGGAGAGCCAAAGGGAGACAGGCCAAGCCGCCTTTGCCTTCCCATGGGGCACCCACGGTGGGGGTGCTGTAAGATGCAATGGTGGGAGGGAAGGCTCTGAAGCTGGGCTGAGAGGTCAGGGCAGGAGGAAATGTAGAAATATACTCCAGTGTCCTCCAAACCTCTTGTCTTCGTTGGATCCAGTTTCCCTCCCAAACTTAAAAGCTACGAGACCATTTACAGGACTGTTGAACAACCCTGAGTATGGAGGCTAGGGAAGCTCAGGAAGGATCCTGTGTCCCCTTGCATGGGCCACAGGGTGAGCTAGGATCCACTGTAAGTGGGGAAAAGATAGAGAGGCCCAGCTGCCGGCCCAGCAGGCTTCCCAGCGTGGGCTGCGTGTCGGGCGGCGAGGCGGCGGCTCTCTTGAGGAGAAGGGCTGTTGCTCCACACATGACTGAGCTTCCCGTGAGCCTGGCCTGCGTGTTGGAAATTTTCTTTTAAATAGCGCTCATGGCAGAAGGGATGAAATTTGCAGCTTATTACTTTCATTTATCATTCTAAATAAAGCAAACATCCCTGTATCTGCATGTTTTACTAAAGGCAGCCAGGATAAACAGCACACTTGGTAGGAACACACGCAGGGGACAGATTTCCTGCGTTCTCCTGAGCACACAAGTGCGTGAGAACAGACTTCGTTTTACCCAGCAGCGGTGTGTAAGGCTGTAGAGAGGATGAATGCAGCCGAGACCAAACTGCACACCCATTGATTTATAACTGAGAAACAACCATGTTTGATTTCTAGCTTCCCATGGATCCACCAAGGAGAGTTTTTCGAATTTAAATCGGGTCTCTAGCAGTAGGACGTCGTGGTATTTCATCTAGGGAGGGGGAATGGGAGGGGAGCCCATGAGACTAACAGCTTAGCGTGGGTGCCACGGTGCCTTAGGAGTTCGCTGGATTCATCAATTATAGATCAGCAGTCTGGTATTCAAACGTGGCGCTTCCAACCCACTGTCTCCTCAGCGCCGCTTGGTCCCAAGTCCAGGTCCTTTGGGCCAGATGACATTGCTGAGGCATGAGCCACAGGCGCCGAATGGCTACTGAGGGGCCTGGGGAGGAACCGGCTGAAACGGCTCCGTTTCAGAGAGCTTAAAATGGCAGGTGGCTCCGCACGCACTAGCTTGTTAAATCTTACAAAAACAGGCTCTGCCTGGCGTACATAGGCCTGCTTTGGGCGGGCTCCAGAAATGCCATGATGATCATGTTATTTTCTTTTGGTTTTGTGGCGTTTCTACTTTTGGTCCTTGGCAAAACAGAGGGAGTGTTGTCCAACAAATATAGCACAGGGAAAAAACTAGGCTGAGGTAAGATACTGTGGCTCTGCCTGGAAGTGCCAGTGTGGTCACGGGAGGCTTTGCTTCACATCTGACTGTCAAGTGCTTTGGAAAGCCTCCTGAGAAGCTCAAGCAATGTTGGGCCTTGACAGAGAACTTGTACTTGACTGGCTTGTGAAGAAAAAGATCTCTCTGGACTGCTCAGTCATCTGTAGACGCCTTTTAAAGATAGCTCTGACAAGGTGGCTTTGGATGTCTTTGCAAACCGTAGGGTGCTGGCTCCTGCTGCCCAGGCAGCCCAGCTGTCCTCAGCGGGGCTCTGCCTCGCTCTTGGAAACCTCTCCTGGCACTAACCTGGGTCTTGCTTCTACCTCTTCTGCTTCAGCCAGGCTGACGTGCCTTGGGCCCTTGGGGTGGCGGTGTGAAGGGTTTGCTCTGCCTGCTAATAACCCCTTGTTTTAACGAACCTTAGGGTGAACAAGGACAAGCGGGAATCCAAGGTCCCCCAGGGCCCCCTGGCCCACCGGGGCCCACTGGACCGGCTGGACCCGAAGGAACCCCAGGACAGCCCGGGCCAGTTGGGCCGCCTGTAAGTCCAATTACAAAAAACCTTCTGCTTGCTCTTTCCCCAGGACACAGACAATTTCCTCTGGCCTTTGTTGCCTCTTCTGAAGCTAAGATAGCCACAGACAGGAGATTTGCAGGGAACGTGGATGCGCGGGGAGGAAGATGTTCCCAGGAAGGAGAGGGAGCGGGCGGGAAGGCGGAGGTGTGCGCCCTGCACTGTTGCTATCTGGACACGCACGTGTGAGGTGACACCGGGCCCGTTTCCTTCTCCACAGCCTCTGCAGACGGTCATAGGGAGGAAGTAACACATGGGGTGTAATTAGACTGCTCACAGCAGAAACCTGACTGATAAGAATCCCTACAAGCCCTTTGAAGTCCTGCTCTCAGGCTGGTAGCAGGCAGCCAAGGAGGGCGAAAACAGCAGCGCTATTTAAAATAATACCACTGCTAAACAGGCAGGGGCCAGGGCAGGAAATCCTGCTAATGTACCTCTCTTTTGCAACAGGGCAGAGCAGGAGAACCTGGGAAGCCTGGCAGAGATGGAAAGGTGGGTAGCGGAAACCAGCTCCTTTCCTGGGAGATGCGGGGAGAAACATGGCACGCTGGCCCTGCAGCGACTGCAGCGTGAAAGCAGTTTCCTTCTCCAAGAGTTTTCAAGGCCTGCTAGCAGGACAAGCAAGTCTTGTCCCCTGAGGCAAGAGCACCCCTCCGGACACTGTACTGGGGTCGGGTGTCCTGTAAGCATTCTCATCTGTCTGAGCTCTAAGGAGCCAAAGATGTGATGGCTAAACATTTGAATTGCTATAAGCAGGCAACACCAAAGGTGGTATAGGCATCAGAGCGTATCCGGAGTAGTTTCCTCCTTCTGTCTGCTCACATCAGGAAGGCAGCTCCCATGTAGATTTTTTGTTTATTTATATTTACATACACGCATATCTGGTATACTTCATGGTTCATATCAGGTAAATTGTTTGGTTATTTCTCATTTAAAACCACAAGTGGTTTGTTTGTTAATATATTCTCTCTATTTAGCTTGTCAGAGGAAGCTGCAAAGGCCTGATTTACTCCAGAGCTGCACAGTGGGCTGGGAACAAGTTTCCCAAGCAAAGCCAGAGAAATAGAAAAGAATCTGGAGCACAATGCATAAGGCAAAGCACCTTTTTGGTCTTCAGATTCAGTGAGACCAGGCCTGGAGGGATGGAGCGCTATGGGCATGAATTTATTTGGGAGCGTGCGTTAAGATAGTATTCATCTACATGAAGAACAGATCGGGGTTGTCTGAGCTTACCAGTGCCAATCATCTCTGTAAAGTGCCATTTCAGACCGAAACAGTCAGCACCTCCCGTCACTCTGCAGTCCGTGTAATGTTGTCTACGTGTGCCAACTCCAGTGTCTGTTTTGATTTATCTACAGGGCTTACCTGGGCCTCCTGGACCAAAGGTGAGATGTCTGGCCTCAGAGGGAGCAAGGTGATAAACAGAGAGGGGGACGCTCCCGGCAAGGAGAGATGTGTGCATTTTAACAGGGGGTGGGGGCGAAAGGAGGTTACATCAAATAGCTGAAAAAGATTTTTAACCCAGCTCAGTGTTGCCTTTGGGGCCCGGCCCGTGTGCTGACTCATGGGTTTTGTCCAGGCGACATGTCTGACTTGCATCTTGACTGAGCAAGGCACGCCTCATCAGCCCCTCTTGCAAAATTTTTTGCCACACACAGCTTTATTGGCTTCTTCTACTCTCAAAGCATTTACCAGCGCTTCAGGAACTGATTTTGCAATGCTATTGTTGACTCCACCACAGTTTCCCATTTATTCACTTGCCAAAATGCGAATGGGGGGGTGGTGGTTGTTGTTGTTTTTCAGCTGCAACCACCCACCCCCCTTTGGTTTTCTTTGAGGTACTTAGCCAGGGTGAGGAGATAGGAATTGCAGAGCTGGGGCACGGAGCTGGCATGAGTTATCCATCTGCCAGTGCTTATTGCACCTCGCCTGCTAGGGCTCAGCCCAGTGCAGGTAACAGTGACCCTCGGGTCTGAAGGGTCAGGCTCAGGTCACTCCGAGCAAAAGGTGAATTTTCCCTGTGGAATGCCCCTCCATCCCAGCATCTTCCCAGGGAAAAGGGCAGGGATTTGTCCTTCTCCGGCCAAGCCTCACTTTCTTTTGTCTTTTTGCCTTTTGCAGGGAGATCCTGGGATTCAGGGATACCCTGGCAGAAAGGTAAGAAGGGGAGCTCTGATATTGTTAAACGAATTAAGGCGCACTGATGCCTTGCGGGATCACGGCTGCAAATCTTTGGACTCCTCTGGAGCCCTCTGCTGAGCTCTGCTCCTGCTGGATGTGGGGCTGCAACAGGCCTACGGATCCCCTGCCATCGCTCATGTAAGGAAAGGCTGGCCCTAGAGATGTGGCTCTCCAGTAGCGGTGGTACCGATGTCTCCCTGCCTGCGTGCCTCTCTACACCCACTTCCAGGCTGAAATATACCTCTTGTGCATCCGGACCTGAACAGGAGGCTGGAAAGGGCCAAATCCGTGGCTGTGTATTGCTCTCTGGAATAAAGCAGGAAAGAGTCCATCCTGCTCCAGGTTAAAAGGCGGAAGCTGGCAATGCCCAAACGTCTTCAGCAGCAGCTAACTAACAGCAGGGTTGTCAAGCCCAGGGGGTGTAATGAAGAGGCAGAAAGAAAGACAGGGGAAAGACAGAAAGGAAGATCAATGGGGAGAGGGGGAATGAAGAGGTGCTGCTAGAGAGATGTCAGCTGGGAAGGGGAAGGTGAATGTTCCCAGCAGGTGGAGTCCCGTGTCCCGTGTTATCTCCACGTTGCTTTATGGGAGCTCTGTGAGGAAAATGGCAAGACCTGAGAGCTTTTTAATTAGTACTGTATAAACTGAGAAGTTTTTGTTATGTCAGGAAGTGGAAATTATAGCCCCCGTGGACCACAGCCCACTCCTGCAGACAGACGCAATTTATTGCCTCCTCTTCCAGTGAACCGTCGTTTTTTCCATTAAGAGCCCATCCTGTTGTGCGAGCGCTGGGCGGGCGGCTCTCGGCAGCGGTGAGGGGGTCCCTGCAATGACCTCTCAGCGAGGGCCTCTCCTACGAGCTCCTCTTACATGAAACAACTTGTCTGGCTAATTTACTTACCAAGTAAAGAGCCTGTGCTGATCTCGGAGGAATGAGCCTG
Source organism: Scopus umbretta (assembly GCA_013400535.1). Taxonomy (NCBI): domain Eukaryota; kingdom Metazoa; phylum Chordata; class Aves; order Pelecaniformes; family Scopidae; genus Scopus; species Scopus umbretta. The sequence continues at coordinate 45,603 of VZTL01068166.1, read as the reverse complement.
AGGTTGTGACCTTTCTCTGGGAAAGGTAGAAGGAATGGATGAAAGTAGGGGAGAAAATCCTCCCTGGTGAGCGGGTCAGGGGAAAGGGAAAAGAGGGCGAAGAGCTGAGCAAAGGTGTTAGCTCTGGTATGATACAGGATCGTGGGACTGTTCCCTTCAATCCACACGTTTCGCACCCTGAATATCTTCGTGCAGAACGGTGCTCCTCTCCCGGAGACACCCAGGTGGCAGCTTGGTGTGTGGTGGGCACCTCTGTGCGGGACATCCCTCTGACATCTTTGCTGACCTTCCAGGCATCCCACAGGCTCCTTTTCTTGCTGCTCACTGTGTTTCCGTCTTCCTCCGTTTTCTTTCTTCTCTTCCTCAGGGTGAGGTGGGCGAGTCAGGCCTGCCCGGTGCGCGTGGCCTCCCTGGAGCTACTGGCCCCAAGGTAACCCTTCACCTCAGAGTCGGTGGGGCCGTCTCCCAAGGGCAGATAAGTGGCACCCAAGCCTAGAGATGCGCTAACGCAATACGGAGGGTCAGGGGCTGGAGGCAGTTCTCTGGAGCCTGGCACGAGCCATGTAAACAGAAAGTCTTGCTCCTGTGTAAAGGGCCTGAGCAATTTTTGGCCAGCGCCATTCCCCGCTGTCCTGAACGAGAGCTTGGTGCAGCCCCGCAAAACCCCCTGTTAAAGAATAAAACTGACCCGGCCTTTAGAGGCTTATTGCGTGGGAGAATGAGGATATTGTGGTCCATGAAATGGATTGATGGTTTGTCTGCACCCAAAACGCGTAGGAAGCATTAGTACAGGCGACCTCTGGCATCCACTCCAGCGAGGGTGGGCTGCAGCCAGAGTTCAGGCTGGTGCTGTGTTATCATCGGGAGCGGGGTTCTCTCCGGAGGCCTGGGGTTGCATTTATCGCACACTCCCTACGTCGGCTGCTTTCTCTTTGGCCCTCGCTGTTGCAATTGTACTGCTTGCTTGATTTCATGTTCACTGTCCCTCTCTCTGTTTCCTCCCTCTCTGTTCTTCGCTGGGCAGGGTGAAAAAGGGGACGCTGGCATAAAGGTAGGCATGAGAAATACAGTTTTCTACCATGGTAGATCATCTGAGCGATACTGCTCCTTGGGCTGATGGGTTGTAAGAGGAAGTTGGGTCTGAGGCAGCTCTGTGGGGTGTTTAATGGAGTACACATCTGTGCTCTGATTAACCACAGACAGACACTCTAAGCTCAGGCAATAAAAGCAGCCTTTATCCATTTGGTGGAATTCGATTCTTACCAAAGGCGTATTTCTCTGACTATGAAGCTTGCTAATGATTTGTTACATCTCTCCATTTGATGGGCTGGGTTGGGGTTTCCTCATAAAATCTGGTTAGCTGACGCATCAAATCCACTCAGACTCTGCAACTCAGGCTGAGGTTTGGCACCAGGCTTTTCTGTCTGTTTCTGGACACTTTTTACAGGCTCATATGGTCTATGCCCAGATGTTATCTATTTGATTGAAATTTACTGTACCCATATATTTAAAGTATATTACTCAATGTAGACTGTGCTTAAAACATTACAACGTTGGCAAGTGTTCGTGACAGTCAGAGCATACTGTGTCATGCCATACATCTTAAACATCATAAGAAAAGACTGGTCCTGTAGTATTTTGAAAGGCATTAACAGTGACACATACATTTCAACTATTTGGTATGTGGCATGCATCTCATTTATCGTGCAGCATATACACTTTCTATATTTTTTCCATCTGGGCGGATTACTATTTGAAGGGAGAAAAGGCCCCTTCAGAACGTAACATGGATGCGTTGCATCGAGTTTAAAGAAATGTTCTTCGGGAACGTGGGCTCTGGGTTAAGAGTTGAATAGAACAGCAGCGATTGTCCTCCTGCAAGAAAACAATACCTCCTCAGAAATAACACAGTCCATGCGAAGGCCAAAGGTTCTGCCGTGTCCATTTTCACATCGGGGTAATTCCATCAAGCACAAAGGCATCGCTTCCGCTTTGCGCCCGTGTCAATAAAAGCAGACTTGCACGCAGAACTAATGTGTTTTGGGGGCTAGGAGTTTACTGCTGTCTCAACAGCCAGGTGCTCTCTCGTTACGCTGTACTGGAGGACTGGAGTTGGAGTGTGGCCTGGGTGGGAGAAAAGGCTGGGAGGAGAAGTTGTGTTCCACCCCTGCTTGTACTCCCACGTTTCACTGCTAGCAGACACCTGCTCTGCTTGCACCCATGTGCAAGGACTGATCAGCCCTTGATTTGGGCTCTGGCAAAGGGGAAGTCTCCATGTCTTCCACTGATGTCTCGGGCTCATCCACAGGCGAGAGCCTTCTCTGTTCTGTGTCAGAGAGCAGTGACTCAGGGTGACCCCGAAGACACGCTCTAGCTATTTGGGCCCTTATTCATCCCACTTCATAAAAAGGGCCACCTCCCCAGTCTCATAGCAGCCTCTTCGTTCACACACAGACTTTCATTTGTTCTTGTCAGGATCACTTTTCTCTCGACCTCCTTTCTTCTTCGCTCAGAGGAATTGAAATGGAAGTGCAGAGGTACGCCTAAATCAGCAGCCAGGCGTCACCCAGTAGCAGCTCCTGAACATCCGCACAGCGCGTGCATTTGTTGTCTTTGGAAACGGCTTCTTTCCGTCGTCCTCCCACCTAGGAGGATCGTTTGGGACTCTGGAAGGCTTTTGATGCTTCCACCCTTGGAGCCAATTACCTGGGCTAGATTCTACCTTCTCTTTGTTTCGAGGAGCCCAGGACAAGCACTATCTTTCACAGTTTAGCTGTAGTGACCAATTTTGTGTAGCATTATCACTGCTTTTGCTGGCGGTGAAGAACATCACAGAGCCCTTATTCATTTCATACCCTCTCCCCACCCAGCGACAGATGCAGCACAACAGAAATACTCTCTTAGCTATTTTCTTCTGTGGCCACCATTTGTACTTTGATCATATCGAGGCCTACATCTGTGTCCCAGGAAGGTTAGTAGACAACATGTAAGTGTGATCACCTGGGTCATTTGAGTAAGCATTTGACTCGCTGCCCCCCAGCCTCGCCATCACATTCAGCTTTACTGACATTTTCTTTCTGTTTTTTTGAAAGGTCTTTAGGATGAGGCTTTATCTCATGCTCTGAGGAAAGAGCAATAAAGAAAACTGCCCAAGGTCTTGCTCAATAACCCCCTCATAACCTGCTTTTCACAGCAAGGAGCAAAAAAGGAGGGGTCTCTGTTTTAATTGGCAGCCTGTAGCCGGTACTGCTAACGAGATGAGCAGCATGGGACACGCTCCGTCGTGATTGGCACCGAGTGGGTGTAAACCTTGCTTGCACCAGGTGTAGGGTGGGGATGAGAGTTTTCTTTGTGTTGGAGGCATAGCCTAACTCTTCCAGAGAGACTGGGGAGCGTGGAGGTTGTTTCCAAAATCAGCATGAAGCTCAGGAGAGCTGGGAGATGCTGACTGCCTTCCTGGAGCCCACTGGGGACCTGCGCTGGGCATTGTGCCTCTCATATCCACCTTTGGTGATGTTTCCCAGCTTCTGGCTTGGCCGCGCTGTTCCAGCCCTGGTTTTGGTGGGCTGCTGCTGCCTGGCTGTGGCACCCTGTGCGACCCAAAGGGCACCGGGGCATCACAAAGGGATCAGCCTAGCGGGTACGGACTCTATTACAGTGGCTTTCAAGTACAAAAAGGTTTAAAGATGTTTTCCAGAGTTGTTTTTCTTGCTTATTCTCTGCCTTTGGCTCTGGGGTTTCTCTCTGCTCTTTAATGGTGCAGTGTCACGTTTGTTGCTCCTGCCCTCTAATTAGCTCTAGCGCCTGTGTGATGCTGCCGGTGCCAGCGAGGGCTCTGCGAGCGAGCTGAGGCCATCACCAGAAAACGCAGGGCAGCGTGGTTGCTCTGTAACTTGCCCCCTGTCAGGGGCTACCTTGCTCCCTCTCGCTGAGGTGGCTTTGCTTTTGCAGGGCTAAATAATTAAGCAGGTCTTCAGGCAGGCAGTTTCTTCCAGGAAAGTCTCTGGGATGGGGAATTACTTTCCCGTGCAGGGCTGCTCCGTGGGGGCAGGCTCTGTGAGCGGTGTGGGTGCCTCCCAGCAGGAAGCACTGGTCTTCTCCGCTCGGTCTCATTTAAGGACGAAAAACCCAGGGAGCGCAGTTGAGAAGGAGGGACAGAGAGTGGTCCCCACTTCTCCAGTACAAAACACTCATAATTACTGTTTTATTTTTCTTACAGCTGAAAATACCATAGTTAAGTATCCTGTGTAGAGTAGGTGGTGCTCATGCTGCCTAGGTCGTGTGTATTATGGTATTGGTATTTTATCAAATATAGTTCACATGATGTCACAATTACAAAAAGTGCTTTTAAAAAAACTGTATACATGTATCTCTGCTAAACAGTCCTTCCAAGCAAGGACTAAACACCCAGAACAAAATAAAAGCAGTAAGCAGACTGCCTAAAGATGGTTTATTTTCCATTTACCGCCAGATAAAATTCACGCTAATGACACAAGGCAAACCTTGGATTCTCTATTTCTCCAGATAAGTTTGTTCATCCTATAGTCGCTGCAGACTGAGTGACTCCCTATGCCCTGCAGAATACCACGGCACGGGATGTGGTAGCAGGATACAGAAACTATCTTTGTTCCCGGCACTGTTGCTGTAGCGCTCCAGCGGGGTCAGTCCTGCTGTACGCAACAGGCTTGAGGGGTACCGCTGCCGGGAAATGGCCCCGGCTAGGGCATTCAGCTCGGTGAGAGTCGGGGCGGGTGGGAAATGGGTTGTGCCCCATCTCACCCAGGAGGCTTCCTCATCACCCGTGCCCTGGGCACTCCTCACAGAGCCCCGGGAGGACTCATCTCGTGTCTCTTGCTCTCTTTCTCTGTGTCTCTTGCTCTGCTTCCAGGGGGAGAGAGGCATGCCAGGGCTGCCGGGAAGACACGGCGCTAAGGTACCTTGTAAGCAGCGGAGTGACGCTTGTCTGCCTGATCTCACCCATACCACTCGACTGTCCCTGATGCGCAAGCATCACCTGGATTTGTGTGTGTGTCTGTTGGTCAATGACTATCCTCAGCTGAATTCTTTCTGCTTCTAAATTGCAAAACGTAGGGCCTAATTTATGAAGGAAGTGGTGGGGGAAGAAGTGTTTTACAAAGCAAATGGCATGCCCAGTCTGATGCTGTCTTGCAACATCAGGATCTTAATGCTTTACGCTAGTGGGAGCGGCCAGTCGCCGACGTTTCTAGGGAATTGGCGTTTTGTAAATTCGGGGTCCCCGAGCGACCGCTGCAACCTCCAACGATGTGTGTTAGCCCCCTGCGGTCAGTAGGGTTACGCAAGTGCGAGCCTGGACTAATGCAGCGATGAATCAGGGTCAGTGTGTGAGCAAGCCTGCATGCGTGTGCGTTGCAGTTTTAGGATAAATACTAGAAAATAACATCATCTGCATTCACTGCCATTTAAAGGCCAAAGAGCGAGGAACAGGCAACCCAAATGCACTGTGAAAGCCTAACCCGAGCCACTTGCTGCATGTAATCCCTTTCATGACTCTAGCCCGTGTTCACTAAAACCTACTGACCCCTGAGACGATCTGGAATGCTTTTTTCCCCTTTTATTGCATAGAATCCCTGATCTCCATCTTCTGTCCTTGTGTTTTTTAGCTTTGTCCCCGATTTCTGTTTCAGAAAGCTGAGAGGTATGATCCTGCTGCTCTCTGGCTCCCCACTCCTCCGTGTTTGAACTTTTCCAAGCTCTTTTCACTTTGAACTTGGCTCCCAGTCCTCCTCTCTGCCTCATGTGCTACATCCCAGCCCCTCTCATTTCCCACCTTCTAACACGACTTCACCTCCTCCCCTCTCCTTATAGACCCTTGTTATCCCTCATATTTGCTTTTGTAACTGGACCTTTTCACCAGGACCTAACTAATACTAACACAGGGCATAGAGAGATTTTAGAGCAAAGGGTTGATAGGGAAGACCTGCTTTTTACATCAGTGCGGTTGAGGGAAATGTGACTGTCCCTGCGGGAGCAGCTGCCTCCTGGGGTTTCGAAACACCTGTCTCGGATTGCAGGGCAGGCTGGACTCTGTGGTCTCATGGTGGTGGCTTGCTCAGTGCTGCAGAATGACGCTTGAATTGCAGTGCTTGGAGAAATATATATATATATATTCTTTTTCCCCTAAGGTGGCCGGCTTCAGAGCTCTCCTGACAACATTTTACTGCAGGGTTTGTCTTCTGTGATAAAAACAGAAGGAGGGGAAATAGCAAGACGGAGGCTCTGCGGTACGAGCTGGCCTTTCTCGGGATGCTTGAGCTGATTGTACCTGGGATCAAGCGCTGAACTGGGTGTTTGGTCCTCAGTCTGTCTCTGCATTCCTCAGTTATTTGACGCTGTTCTGCTTGTTGGCCTTTGATTGACTTGCAGGACTAAAACCGGGGGGCGGGTGGAAATCTGGTTGTCTTGACTGGGTTGTGCTCATGGAGTCTGCCTCTGGGGGAGCTTTCTGGAAAGCAGAGCCACTGCCATAGGTGAACGACCTGCACAGGGAAGGAGGATGTGTGCTGTGTGGTGTTACAGCATTACTTCTGAGTTTTGGAAAGGAAAAGATGTGGATTTTGCCTTTTTAGTTCCACCTGGCTGATAACTGTTTTGTTTTAAGAAGTTTGCGTCCGATTCATTTCAAACAAGGTGTTCCCATCTTCTCTCTCTTGCCAGGGCGCTCCTGGGATGGCCACCGCAGGGATGAAGGTCAGTTTTACACAACGCTGCAACGTAGCAAGGCACGCTTAAGAGCAAGGGTTGGAGTTAGGAGAGCCCACGGCACAGGAAAATGGTCGGACAGCTCCCACTGAAGGGGAATATCAGAACTGCTGGTGCTTGTGGCGGAGATACTAGTCTCCAGCAGCACCCCTGCTATTCCGCACCTCTCTGGGCAGAGAGGTTGGCGAACTCGTGATAATCCACAGCAGTGCCGGGATGGCAACAGAGCCAAGGGCCAGCTGCACCTGTAGGGGGCTAGAAGTTACCCCGGGGATCCCAGATGCGCAGTGAGACAACGACCTGTTGTCCTGATTCCCTTCAGCCGCTGGGGAAAAAAGACAGAAATAAAGATGTTATCTCTGGGGCTGGTGGGGAGGGTTTTCCTCCTTGATGTGACATGATTGATCCCGTATCAACACAGCTTCCCACCACCCCAGCTGCAACCACAGCTTTGCTCTGCTACTGTGCGCACAGAGCTAAGAGTAGGCAAATTCCTTAATGCCAACGGATAAATCTTGTCTTACCATACTGCCTTGTATGGGGTCAACCTTCCCTTGAAATACTGCATGGTGGTTCCTCAGTTTTGTAAAAGCCTCCTTTCTGAGGCTTGCTGGTTTCTTACGGCGGCTGAGGAGCTGGCTAATGAAGATGAAACAAGCTTCAGGCACAAATAACAATATGCATTTAAAGCATTCTCATGCCCTATTTACAAGCCCAAGGTCTCCATAGATGAATGTTCTTTCCTCCACTCTGATAGCTCTAGGAGGTCTTGTACTCTCTCCTCCTGGTTTTTCACTTTATTTTCCTGTCTCTTCCTCACCAGGGCGAGCCCGGGACTCCAGGAGAAAAGGTACTCTCAGAAGGCTTTGCTCTGAGCCTGCGCTTCTGGTTTGTTTGTGTATTTTTTGTTCTCCTCCCAGAGGAGCTGAGGAATGGCTCCATACTTCCTGGTGCCCAAATCCAGGCCCTAATGGCACCTGCCAGTGTAAGCAAAATGGTAGTAGCACACTGATGCCAAGTGAGAGAGGGACCATACTGCAGACAGATTGTCTCCCTCCTGCTCATGCACCCTCCAGCTGCCTTCCTCCTTTTCTCCCTACTCCACAAAATACGCACAGCAGACTTTGCTTAGCAAGTGTGTTCCCTCTCCCCCTTCCCTTGTCCCCTTCTGCCTCCCAGTACTTCTGTGTCCACCAGAAGTCCTCGCGTGTTACTGCAGGGGGTTGTTCTTCTGTCGTGCACTGTATTGAATTGCCCTGCACAGTCTCCCCTGTCTCAGTGTAGCGTGACCTGGTTTGAGTTCCTGTGGCGGGCACGGTACAAAAATACCCCATCACTCTCCATCACTAAGCAGCCGGCTTGGTTTCTGAACAGCTGGCTCCTCTTGTTTGAGGCTCGCTGGGTTGTGTTACAGCATGCGACAGCCATATAACAGACACGTTCTCTGTCTCTTTTCTTCCCCACGAAGGGAGATCCTGGAGTCCCAGGGAGGATGGGCCCCCCAGGTTTGCCAGGGAAGAGGGGGCAGCGGGTAGGACATTGCGTCTTTGGGCTTGGTGCCCTGGCAGTGCTGTGCTGTGTTCCCTGCGAGCGGGAGCTGGCGGGAGCCTGCTTTGTGTTGCGTTGTCGTGCTTGCGGGGGATTATGTGTCCTTCTCTGGCTTTTAACCCCCTTGGTGAAGTGTGTTTGCGTGTTCCTGCTTGCAGGAGGTGGGGAGCTGGTGGCAAGCAGGGCAGTGTGAGATGCCTGGGATGTAGTCTTGTCCTGGGAACGACTAAGGACGGTGCTGCATCTTTTGACTCCAGAAATAACACCCTAAACAGGGATTGAGTAATCTGACCTCCCTCCTCAAGAGATTAGTTTCTGTTCGGGCAGCACAGGATGTTTTCAGTAGCCCTTATGGGTATGTGTACTGGAAACTGCTCCTTGAATGAAAAGTAGGACACCAAAAGCTGAGCAAGACAGAATCAGGGATTGACAGAGGCCTGGGACAGGATTAGTGATGATATTATTAAAGAAACCCCAAAGGCCAAACTTTTTCTTTGGGCATGAGGTCCTGCAAATGTTTTCCTTCTTTCCAGGGAGAGAAGCATTAATTTACAGCAGCAATGTGCATGCTCTGACAGGGGAGGAAAGCTGGGTGAGGGCCTTACAGGTGGCTGGAGGCCAAGTTACCTTGGAGAAAGGGGTCACTGCACTCTAGAATTGCCTAAAAAAAGTAAGATTGCTGCTTGTTAATTATTTTCCACGGAGCCACCAGTGCATGTCTGTTCCTGGAGCACTGATGCAAGTCCTCTGCATGTCAGATGTGTGCCCTTGAGCTCTGATGAGACCGGTGTGCAGCACCAGCCTCCGCAGACAACGGCATGGCACTCAGAGGAGCTCTTTGCTAGCCTTGCTGATCTGGTGCACTGCTGTTGCGGAGAGAGCTAGGCACCTGCTGGGGGAAAGAGGTTTTGAATTGCTCTTTGCAATCTGTACAAGTCGTTAAGGTGTGAGGTGTGAAGATTGCAGGTAAGAACACACCTTTTTCTGATGATGCGTTTGAAACATCTCTTCGTGGTAACAGAAACCTCTGATATCGTGCTCTGTCCTGGCAAAATACAGACTCCCGAATAGGACGCTGTAGCTGGAAACCATGGGTTTAGCAGCTGGATGGGGTGGGCTGTGAATAGAACTTAACTTCAACATAAAGACCACCAATTGAGCCCCAATATTCAAAAGATGACCCCAGATGCCACGGTGAACTAAGCAAAGTCATTTCACCAAGCGAATGGTGGGTGCTGGATGCCCTCCGTTGCTCGCTGCCCTGCGGCATCCTCCGTACTCCGTGGTGCCTCCCACAGCTCAGCCTGCAGGCCTTGCTCTCTAGCCGTTGTATCAGGGGTTTTCCACCATCGTCTTCTGTCTTTGCCATTTTTGCCACTCCTGTTTTCACTGCTTTTCACCACCACTGCATGTCACAGAGCTTGGCTGTTAACTGAGACGCTGTGCTGCTTTTTTCTTTTCTTTCTTTTTTTTTTNTTTGTTTTTTTTTTTTTTTTTTTTTTTTTTTTTTTTTTTTTTTTTTTTATGAGCATGATGAGGCTGGGATTTGGAGTTGGGGAACGGGAACAGGTAATGCTGCTTGGGAGAGGCGTGGGAGTGTTGGTTTTGAGGTCTTTGCCAAAGCAAAGCAGTGTAAGTCACAGTGTAAGGAGCAGGTGTGAAAACTGGGACAGACTCAAGCAACGAACGGTTTCAGTGGGAAGAGCTGAACTCTATCAGGGCACGGAGAAAGACTGCACTCCAAATAAAATTCACCCTGGGCCACAACTTCTTCTTTGGATGTATGGAATGGGGAGAGCCTGTGCTGAAGGGCTGACAGGGGAAAGGGTTTAGTAGACCAGAGTGATAAGGAAGATGCACGGGGGGGGGATCCTGGATCCCTTTCCCACTCACCTCTCTTTGGAGAGAAATGGCAATGACCTCATTGCAGGGACAGTCAAAAGAACAGGAGAAAACATTCACTAGCCTGAGCAGGTATTGCTGGAGGATGCCTTGTCTATGCCTAAAATAAAATCCCCTGAGGAAGGGAAAGAGGGTTTGAAACCAGGAGCAGCTCATCCTTTGGCTGCTCCTGCAGGACAGAGAGCTTGCAGAGTCAGCCCGACCTTGTCTGTTTTACCCGCAGGGTGAGAAGGGACGAACTGGTGACCCTGGGATTCCTGGACTCCCTGGCATGAAGGTCTGTATCTTCTCCAATTTTTTTTTCTTTTTTTTTTTCTTTTGGGGGGGGGGGCACTCTCATCCCCTTTCCTCCTGTGCCAGCTGCGCACAGCTCGAGCACTCTTAGGTCGCTGTCGCAGCGTAGAGTGGCATGTGCTGCAGAGCTCAGCTGGATGTCAGCATAAGAAGCCCCAGGGATGTGACGGGCCCACACAAAGGATGCCTTTTTGTGAGGAATCACTTGCCTTCATGTAGTGAGGGGGAGGCTGTGGTCCTGAGAATGTGACCAGGGAATCATGTTCCAGTAGTCCCCCTTTAAAAGCATGACCTCAGATGTAACATGGCATTTCAGCTGCCCTCCTGCTCCCAAGATCCGTGTATGAGGAGGAGATGGGCTTTTTGGGAGCTGTGCTCCTGTGCTCTGGATTGTAAAATAGATAGAAATCATACTTTTCAAGTCAATCTTTTCCTTTGGGAAAGGGGACAGTGCACTGGATGACAGTGGCCATTTCAGGAAAGGATGAGGGTGTAATGGCAACTCGGTGTGAGCAAAACTTTCCTGTTACTGCCTCCGTATCTGTTCTGTGCAAAGGATGGGGTCTGCAGGGCTGACTATCTGGCTGATGGCTGCAGCTCGAGAGGCAGACATCCCCCCAAAAAGCCATCATCAGGTGGTTTTATCAGCTCAATTTCAACAGTAGAAGAAAACAGCTGTGTTCAAACTGGAGGCCAGGAGATGAGGTCTGTCCACAGGCAGCTTTATACGGCCCTGGGGAGTACGGGCCGAGCAGCAGCACTGCAGGCAAAGCGATGACGATAGCTGTGACTGCTGGCAGGGCTCTAGGTGGAGCCCCCAGGCAGAACGATATTGGCCTGGTTCCTGGACAGCTGGTGGCTCTGGAGCAGTGATGTTTCTGGGCTATCAAGAGGCCCGCTGATGGATCTTGTCTTGGGCCCTGTCTTTCTAAGCTAACAGTTTGGCAAATGAAATTACCGAGATGGAGAGACTAAACTGGGATGCATGGCTTGTTCTTCCTTGCAAACAGGGGGAGAAGGGAAATGCTGAGAACGCCCTGGCGGGAGTTAGAGGAGAACCTGGCCCTCCAGGTCTGCCCGGGCCCCCTGGACCAAAGGTGGGTGGTTGTTCGTCCAGCTGAGTTGTGTGGTGTGAGGGATCGTGCCCAGCATGAGGTGTGCTGGAAGGGGCAAAGGTTGCATTCATCTGTGTCCACCTCGGATTACCTGCTGAAGGGATATCGGGTTCAGCAGGGTTGTTTTAAATGCTGAAGGTGAGAGAATTTGTAAACTGTGTTTCTGGGAGGAAAATACCCTCCTTGTCCTCAAATACCTCCCCCTAAGCTCTGTGGGAAACCAATCACTCAGAATCGAGGACAGCCTCTAGTCCCTGTAGTACCTGAAGCAGGGTGGACACTGGGAGGCAGGACAGAGGCCCTTCAAGTCTCTTCTACCTTCTCAAGGAGTAGCAGCAGTAAAATCCTGCCCCTTGGCAAAGGACACCAAGAACACGTAAATCTGAGGTCCTCTCTCACATGTACTTGGAACAGCCCTCCTGTGCACGCACTTTGGGTCTGAATTGGGTGCTTTTCTTCATGCTGCCTTCCACAAGGGGTAGGAGAGAAGCGCACCTGGTATGAAGTCAGGAGATTTGGGTTACCTGAGGAGATGCAGGCACGGCAGGGGCACTTGGCTGGTGCAGTTCTTCTTCCTGGAAATGCAAAGCCAGCAGCGGAGTCACACACCCTCCAGGCAATACAAACCCAATCCTTTCCCTTTCTCTTTCTCTCAGGGAGAAGCTGGTGACGTTGGCCGGCCTGGTGCTGCAGGGTCACGGGGGGAAAAGGTACAGAGTGCTTCTGCACAAGCCAGCTCCAGCTTCCGTAGCTGCAAATTTGTTACTTAAAAACCTTAGCTGAAAAGGTGCATTTTAAAACTGAGCTGTCTAGTCCCAGACTGTTCCAGAGGACTAGCAGAGAACAACAATTCCTGGAGTTCAAGCAAGTGAAGGGATAGGCTTTGCTAACAGCATGTTCTTCTTGTTACAGGGGGAACCTGGTTCACCAGGAGACCAGGGACCCGTGGGCCCAAGGGTAGGTGTCCCTTCCCTAACAGTTGAAAATTTTTGGCCCTTCAAAGGGGTCTAAGGATAGTGGGACCACGCTGACAGTCTAGATTGGGCCTCTGCTTTCTTGACAGATGTTCTCACCATCACTAAAAGTGCTTCTAGCTGAGCAATGGCTAAGTTTGAGACAGGCCATTTCTCCACTCCATACCCTCATCAGAAGACACCCCCACCTTAGGGGAAAAAAAGTCTTCTGAGCCACCTCAGGGTGAATGTTTGGCTCATTTGTAGGAGGAGGTGGGTCTGGACACCCCAGCCTGAACTCAGGCCCTTGGCGTATCAGCAGAGGGCAGCAGGAGAGTGTTTGGCACGTGCCCAAATCTGACAATTGGCCAGACAATCCAGTTCCTGCATTCTGGCCTCAACTTCACCACTTCCCAGACCTGCCAGCCTTTGATGGTCATGGCGTGGTGATCTGGGCTTGTCTGGCTACACTTTGGTAGTGTTTCCTCTATAAAATGTGCTTTCAAGAGCTTTGCTCAATACACGAAAAACTGGAGGCTCATGAAACGGGCCCCTCTGAGACCCCTTCTTCAGGGTGAACCACAGCTCTGACTACCCCATAGGAAGGGCGATCCTCAAGCCCTGGCTAAAGATCTGGTATTTTGCAGGGCCCCAAAGGAGAGCCTGGGAAGGATGAAATGATGGACTACGATGGTAACATCAGTGAAGCTCTCCAGGTGAGCAACTGCCCTCCTGTCCCATGAGGTGACTGCTGGGTACTTTGCTGTTCCCCAGGGGGTGCAGAAAACTGGGAACAATGTAGATCTTCCTCGGCAGTAGTAGCAAAGGGAAGCACTTGGTTGTTCCACAGTCCCCTTTGCCCCACAGCTCACTGCATATAGTGTTTTGGTAAATATGTGTGCACCTGGTTTAGTTTATATATTAATAATGCTGGTGTGGACATAGAGGTCATGTGAATCCCCTCAAGAGTGGCCATGGCTTGGGGTAGATGGTGAATAAAAGGATGGCAAAACTTCCTCAGAAGCGTGCACTGATGGTGTGCAGTGAGTGAGGAGCTGTGCCCAGCTCTGGGTTAGCCTGGGTTCTACTTGGATAAGGGAAAAATCACAGAGTAGCAGCCCCGTGGGACTCAGAGCTGGGTTTTTTTGCTTTTGGTCATTTTGCAGGCTCCTTGCTCATTTGGGCCAGTGTTATGTTAGCAGAGAACAAACCACCCCCAGGAAAAAGCTTAGTTTTCAAATGGCTCTTTTCCTCTTTGATTTTTTTATTTTTTTACTTTTTTTCCTAGGAAATACGAACTTTGGCCTTGATGGTGAGTTCCTAGCTTTGCTGTGTGTTTTGAAGCAAGTAGCCATATGTTCATCCTAAGCAGGTGGCCTGACAATTTAGGTGCAGCTAAAATATTTGGCCGTTGCTCTTGGGAGCTGAAGTTGGGGCAGCTGACAGCTGAAGGAAGAGCTCATCTTGCCTTCTGATCTTGGCACTTGAATTATAATCAGGCCCTTTATTTCTCTGCTGTAAGAGGTAATACATGCTGCTCAGAACGGGGAACGCTCAGAAGGGGCAGGGAAGAGCAAAGGAGGCTGACCAAAGCAGAGAAGGAGGGCTTGGGTGCCTTGCAAGAAAGCTTGTCCTGGCAATCTGTGGTGGACACCTTCTGTGACGGGAGGGGAGGACATATTTTCACCATTGGTAAATATAGCTTGACATAACAGTCCTGTACAAACCCAATCATTTAAAACAGCAGTGACTACAAGCCGTTTGAAGGCAGAGAGGCAAGGCAGTTATTTCGAGCCAAATAAGGGGAAAAGTGTCCCTGTATTTTGCTTCTCAGGACAAGAAACCTGGTTAGGAAAAAAAAAGATGGATTTTTAAATGCAGTACGACAGGGCAGCACAAAATGGGTGTAAGTAGCATCACTTGGTAGGCCAAACTGCTCCCTAGGTCTCCTTAAAGTGCTAACTGCCAAGAGTGATCAGGAAATCTGCTCAAAATACTAGTGCCATTTAGCTCTGCTTAAGCTGTGCTTGGGAGCTAAGCAGTACAGTGTTTCCTATGATCTCTCTTCTAAAAATATACAAAAATATACTTTTGTAGATAGAAAGGGAAAACCCTGTTAAGTTCACCGCAGTTTCAGGAGCAGATAGCTGTAGTCATTTTCGTTTTCTTCCATGAAAATGTAAAGAAATAAATTTTCTTTATAAATAGTGAGGGACCCTCACTGTAAGAAAGACATTGAGGTGCTGGAGCATGTCCAGAGAAGGGCAACGAAGCTGGTGAAGGGCCTGGAGAACAAGCCTTATGAGGAGCGGCTGAGGGAACTGGGGGTTGTTTAGCCTGGAGAAAAGGAGGCTGAGGGGAGACCTGATTGCTTTCTACAGCCACCTGAAAAGAGGTTGTAGCAAGGTGAGTGTCTGTCTCTTCTCCCAAGTAACCAGCGACAGGACAAGAGGAAATGGCCTCAAGTTGCACCAGAGGAGGTTTAGATTGGATATTAGGAAAAATTTCTTCACCGAAAGGGTTGTCAAGCATTGGACCAGGCTGCCCAGGGCAGTGTCACCATCCCTGGGGGTATTTGAAAGCTGTGTAGATGTGGGACTTAGGGACGTGGTTTAGTGGCGACTTGGCAGTGCTAGGTTAGACTTGATGATCTTAAAGGTCTTTTCCAACCTAAATGCTTCTATGATTCTATCTACAGCTCACTTTGGAATGGCCTGCTGCTCACTCAGGACTCTCCATTGCTCTGCTTCTGAAGCAAATACAATTTTAGGAGTCCCTGGGAAAATTCCCCCACGACTTCCCCTTAAACTCAGAAGAGCTGTTTGGTTTCAAAACATGAAAATAAAAGCCCTGTTGATAATCTGAAAATGAGTTTTGCTTTATCTAGGGACCCCCAGGACTTCCGGGTGTGGCTGGACCTCCAGGGCCACCAGGACAGAAGGTATTTTCTCAGCTCAGCACTTTTAGAGCTAAGGGAAACACAGGAGTGGTCCAGGCTGAATTCCACCCAACAACCCTCCCCAATGCTCCTATCCTCCCCATCCAGCACTATCAGACTGTCCTGCTGGCCTCTACCACTCCTCCTGAAAATCTCTTTTCCCACAATGATAATGCCTTATCTGAAAGATGAAGGATCCTTTCTACTTGCCCTCCCCTTTAGGAAGCAGCTTATGGGAACTGATCTCTGTGCGGGGATTGTGTGGTTGGGGACTATGTTATAGCACTGGGGCCGTGAACTGTCAGTCAGGATAAACAAGGCTGGTGAAATTCTTAGGCAGTCACACAATGCTCTGTTTCAACGGGGGTTTCCATGCTTTTTTTCTGTGACTATTAGTTACCAAAGTCCCTGCAGACTATTTCTGTAATGCCCACCCATCATCATCACAGTGCCATGCAGAAAGAGTCAGAATAGCTGCTTTCAAGCTGCCAAAGGTAACAATTTTGTGTTTCAGGGTGAAATTGGCTTGCCAGGTCCTCCAGGCCACGACGGAGAAAAGGTAAGACACAGTGCCTCTGTGGATTGCTCTTTCCTTCCACTAGCGGTCTTGTCTGGAGTTAGTATATACCGTCTCTGTCACTGACATTGCACAGTTGCTTTTCCCACAGAGGAAAAAACTATTTTGCTTCACAGAAATGAGCATTAAAGGTTAATCAAAGTCCTAACTTATAAGGAACGGCTTATAAAATCTACTTAAATCTACTTTGTCCTGGCCGTGACTCCTCAGATAGCGTTACTGTGAGTGAGAGGATGAGCAGGGAAAGAGGCTCCGAGCCAGGGAATCTCTCTGCGGCAGGAACCTTACTCTTATCTGTAAATGTTTCACTTTGTGTTGTGTGGCTTGCTTTTAGGGACCACGCGGCAAGCCTGGAGAAGTGGGCCCCCCTGGTCCTCACGGACTGCCAGGAAAGGATGGACCACCTGGAATAAAGGGAGAGCCAGGCAATATTGGAGTCGCAGGAGAAAAGGGTGATAAAGGAGAGCCAGGACAAGCCGGCTCACCGGTGAGTAAACTGAAGCCTCTCGGAGCACTGCTGGCTATCCAGGCTATGGTGGCGAGGTCCTGGGACTTCTCGAATATCCCAGAGCCCCTCAGCGGGGGGTGCTGGAGGCACCTCATCGCTGCCGTACGAAGTGTACCAATACAGAAGCGAGGTCTTGGCTCCGTGGCAGATGTGTTGTCCATCTTGCTGGAGCGGCTGTCCCCAGCTGCCTGCCCTGCCCTCTGGGCACTGTGTCACTCCCTCAGCTTGCTGCCTGGCATATTGCTTGAACTGAAAGGCCACTGGAAGGAAGGAGGCCTGACTGTGAGCAAAGCAGCTCAGGTACCAGCACACACGGCCTCCTAGGAGAGCAACTGCGCGGGGTAAGCCCTTACGTCCCTGCCACTAACTGGGTCAGAGCGCCCAGTCTCCAGCTTCAGTCTGTCATAACTTCTGTGTCCCCAGCGCTAGTCAAGAGGGTTTTATGCAACAAGCTTCTGCCTCTCTACAAGATTACTAGGATAAAACTCTTGCTGTCACAACAGCTAGCTATTGGGGAGTGATCTGTAGCACGGATTCCAACAAACTGCATAACCGTGAGCAGCACTTGGAGGCAGGAAAGCAGTCTCCCATCCCTGCTCTGGGCACCGGCATGTCCACAATGACAGGAGGAAGTTCAGGCATTTGCATGTCCAGTTTCAATACTGGTGAAGCCCTGCATTTCCCTGGGCATCTGACGGTTGTCTGAGGTGTCCAGATCGTTCTTGGGATGACCAGAGCCAGTCTTAGGTCTTGCAGTGATGTTTCTTATGTCTGCCGGAATTAGTCTTGCAAAAAAAAAAATAAATCCACAAATCTTTCTTGATCCATAGGGTCTTGATGGCCCCACTGGAGAGAAAGGCGAACGGGGTGACCAAGGGATGCCAGGACCGTCAGGATTGCCGGGTCCCATTGGACTTCCAGGATTGACAGTAAGAGTGAAAAAGACAGGCTGCTCTTTCCTGCTTGGCAAAGAGAAAACAACACAGAGCAACACACGAGGGTTCTTTCCCCAAAGCGCCGAGTATCTTGGGAGCCTCAGGCCCCCCTACACCTTAGAGCTGGGTGTTTGGGTGTCACTGAATGTCCATGAGGTGGGGTCTCCAGCAGCAGGCAGGGGGCCAGCGGGGCATCTGCTCCCGTTGCCGTCTGGAGGCGCTGGCTCTGGCAGTTGCCCGCAGAGCCTGCGTGGCTAAGTCAGCCGAGATGCCTAGCTTGCTGGCAGCATGGCACCGTTGCCGGCCCGCTTGCCGTGCTCCCTCCCTTAGAGGCTGCAGTGCAGCAGAGAGGCGTCAGGCCACTGTTAGGGAAAGGCAAGCAAAGTCCTGCGGCACTCTCCTTGCACAGCCGTGAGATACCACTCCCGGAGGCCTCCCTCTTTGTTGGGTGTCTCCTCCGGAAGCGGAGATGCAGGAGAGCCGCAGGTGAGCTGTTTGTGAAATATGTGGTATGTTCCCACTCCTCATATGGGGAACTGCTGCTTCTCAGCATATGGGTCATTCGCAGATGGCTCCTGATGGAGCGAGACTCCAGAGTGCAGCTGGGTGGTGACAGGGTCTGTTGTTGTGTGCAGGGAGAGAAGGGCGAGCCTGGGGAGCGTGGAGACAAAGGAAACCCGGGAGAATCGGTAGGTCACCTTTCTAATTTTCCTTCTGCAAGCTTGGCAGTAGGGAAGGGATGACTTGGCAGCAGTGCTGCTGAAAACCAGCACGTCCCACCCTCTTATGACACACTCTTCATTGAGGACAGCAAGCCTCATCTTGCAGGACTGAATTGCCAGCCACCTCTAGCTCCTGATGCCCTACTTTTCCTTTACACAAGAACAATCTAGCTCCCGACAAGCAATCAATAAGGAATGCCTAGGGAAGAATAGCAGATCATGTGAAGCATAACAAATACTTTCTTCAGCACTTGTGGCGAAGGGATTTCCTGAACAATACCTGCATGTATCTACATATATATATATATATATATTTTATCAACAGATTTTGGGTCCGTGAGTTTGTCCATTCTCTCCTCAAAGCTCAGTCCTAGCTTTAGTAGCACCCTGCAGCAAGGAGTCCCCACAGGCTATCAATAAGCTCCTCTGCATGTGTGGAGCCAGCCACCTTCTTTCCCATCTTCTGAAACAGCTGCTAGCTGTTGACCTTGTGCCTCCTTGCAGGAACAGTGTTAGAGCAGTGGAAGTGGACCTTTTTTTAGGGGGGGAGGAAATGACTGCTCTCCTTCCTCCTAAATCTCTGCAAGTGCTCCATAACCCTCCCCAGAGTCCTGCTGCTGCTTCTCAGCCCCTCTGTCCTGGATTGCTGCCACTTCCTAATGCAGTCCTTAGGGGAAGTCCAGGTTTCCAAGCCCAGTAGAGCTCAGCTGCACCCTGTGCCCTTTCTTCCTTCTGAGGGGTTCCCCTTCACCTCCGAGGGCAGCGGATTATGACGGTGACTTCTCTTGCATTGCTTTCTAGGTATCTGGCCCCCCTGGACCCCAAGGCCCACCAGGACCTCCAGTAAGTTTTGAGTGATTCACCTGAAGAGCAAGTCACTGGGAATGAGGATAGAGCGGGAAGTGGCTGGGGAGGATTCTGGGCGGAGAAAACATCCAGAAACACTACAGCGTTGAAACAAGAACGTGCTTAGTATTACTTCCAAAACCATCCCCTAGGGCAGGTCAGAGCTACAACGGGCTGGGTAGGTAAAGAGAGAAGGTTATGTTAGTCTGAGATGAAAGGGAAGACAGTAGCAAGAGGGGATGGATGGGATTAAAGGGATCAACTGCAAAAATGGTCTTAATAGCAAGGCTGGCCCACTGCCAGGTTGTTCTTGGCGAGAGCCTCCTCATTACCAGATGAGAACGGTACATGAAGTGCCCTTTATACAACTAGAGAGGCCTCTGGGCTACGCACTTGTGCCCGCAGCGTGTCAGAAAGCGAAAGCTCTTTGCTGCACATGGAACTGGGATACCTGGATTTTTAAAGCATGCCCGTAAACATCGCTTATATTTTGTCTCTTATCCCAAATACAGGGTCTTCAGGGCCACCCGGGACCGAAGGTAAGGCTGAAAAACTTTGCTTCCTGAAATTCTACTAGACTGTCCCAGCTGCAAGAATTTTTTCAGTAACAACCTTCTAGCTTGCAAATGTTACTTACCATCTTGGTAAGAGGACAAATACTTCTGAATATTTTGTTGAAGGAAATAACTTAGCAGCTCTCATTTTAGGACCCAGAAAACCGGTCATTTTCTCCAGATTTCACCCAGAGAAGTGGGAAGCCACTGGCCCTTGGAAATCTTCCCATGAGCACATAGTTGAAATCTTTGTCTGCAGGGTGAAAGTCTGTACAGCAGGATGGACAGCCTGTCATACAATTCTAAGTAACTGAGCTCTAGCTTAAAATTAGCCAGGTTCTATACCCTATAAATTCTGCTGTAAAGCCACTTGAGAACTTCACTCTTCTTGGTGATTAGAAGCTTTCTAATCTCCATCAAGATGTGTTTATACTCAGCCTGCACCATTGGTTTGCCTACTGTAAACCAGTACCTAGATGAAAAAATATTTGAGTGGAAATGTTCAAGCAGAGCTGTGTTTTTTCCTCTGACATTCTTAGCAAAGACTGGAAAATGTGGAAAGTCTCTTAATTCTTCTGGTTATGCTTAGTATCGGGTTACCAGCGCTATTTGGGTGCTGAAGGGTATATTTATCCTGATTCATCTTTTCTCCAGGTGTTGATTACAGATACAGTTATCTGTCTTGCTTGTCTGTTACTCGCTAGCCACGGCTATCGAGTGTCTGGGAAACTTCCGTAAGGTGCAGTTGTCTTTGGAATATAGGTCAAACAATTGCAGGTGGAAGTCCCGCAGAGCACTGACTGGATTATAGACAGAGGAAGTACTGCACCAGTTTCTCCTTGCGCAGAAGATCCATGTAGGCTTAATTAGCAGGTGCAATGAGGTGTCCCACGTGTGGAAGTTTTTGTTCCATCCCTGCCATTTGTAGTAAATCTTTTTGTAATGAGGCTTTCAGGAGTGGCGAGGAAGAGCATTTTATACCCTTTGCAGACATGTCAGAAATAAGTTACTCTTCCAGGTACGTGCTCGAGCCAAAGTGGTGTAGGGCAGTGACACGCGGCTGTGTGGAAGCCGGAGTGCTGGTAGAGTGAGGCACCAATGTGCTGTCCTAGAACTGTGGAAGAGTATGGCAAGCAGGCTTACTGTTTCTGTGCAAACTTGGTTCTTCTGACACTTCTGTTTCAAAATGCTACCAAGATGGTGTTTTAAAATGCCTTATGAACAGGATTGGGGGGGGGGGGAAGCTTTGGGTTGCATTTTGAATTTATGAAAAAGGAATATTTTGAATACTGCTTTATAGTTCATAATGCAGAATTTAAAATACTGTTGGAAAAGGGATGGTGAAATTTTTTCCTAACTTTTGAAATTGATGCCTTTGCATTTACAAAAGTCTTTCCAAAAATACTTCAGTATGATAATTTTTTTTTTCCAAAGCTTATAGACACCTGCCATTTACCTCCAATGAATCCACATCTTGAAATGTAAACCCACTCTGTCAGATAACTTCTGGGTACTTGTATTTGCCCGACACTCCCTGCGATAGCAGGGAGAGCAACACAGAAGTGAGTTCAGTTCCCCTTTGACCGTCTTCGCCTACCAGGCCTGAATCTCCTCTCGCTGCCGTTGACTTAAAACAGGTGCTCACACAGAGGTCACTTGACTGATACCGCTTTTCTTCAGATGGGGCCAATTCTCAGCCCCAAGCGTTGCTCCACTGCCTCTTGTATTCTCTCTGCCGCTTCGGCGCTCTCGGAAAGGAGAAATGTTTGTTATATAAGTGGTGTTACAGTGGGTTTATTTTCTGCTCCATCCTTCCTTTAGGGGGAAGCGGGGATTGATGGAATGAAAGGAGAGAAGGGTGCCCAGGGTGAAAAAGGAGACAGAGGGCCACTGGGATTACCCGTAAGTATCCAGGAAGCAAGCAGCACTTTATGAGCCAAACTTGTATCAGCTGTAAAAAGATCCCTCAATAGGAGACGCACGCAGGGATTTGATATGTAAAGTCAAAGAAAGAGATGATCTATAAATAACTGTGGCTTTTCTTTTTAAAGTTAAAACCTCCATTTCTGTACAGAACCTTCATCTTTTAGATCTGTTAAACAGATCAGTGGTCACTTCAATTCTTCCTGCCTCTGCCAGGATTGGGAAAAACGAGCAGTCTCTTTCCTGTGGGTTCTTTGCACTTCAGGCCAATGGGGCAAAACCAGAAACAGAAGCCAAAAGGACGTGGAAAAGGAACCACCTTCCCAGTAGTTGGTCACCTGGGCCAGGCTTTGTACAAAAGCTTGGCGGTTCTGAATATATCCAGCTTCTTCACTAGCCAATACTTTCCTATCACTTCTGCAATGGAATCGATGCTTTCCCCGATGAGGTAGGAGCCTGCTGTGTTCCCCGCTTCATGTGAACTCAGTCACGCCAGTGTTAGTGCGCTGCTTAGCTTAGCAAGGAGGAATTGTGGCAGAATTATAAAGAAGTTACAGGAGCTTTAGATACAAACTGGAAGACTTTGTGAAGCTCTTAACTCCTATCTGCTAAAAGCCTCTTCACCCACTGGCTGAGCTGACAGCTGATAATGAATTAGCGGTAACTTGGTCCCACCCAGTTGCTCCGCCAGCCCCCCAGTTCTCTCCTCGTAAGAAGCACTGGTGGCAGAGCGCGCCCTCTCCCTTTGCTGAACGTACCGCCTGGAAACAAGCACTTCAAAGTACATCTTGTGCCTTTGTCGGCCTGTGTTCGATCACCCAGATCCCTCGTCCCTGACTTTGGCTGAAATGTGCGTGTCTTTGTTTGTTTGTAAAATGTTTTCCTCTTTCAATTGTGCTACACAGCAGTTACCTTGTAGGGCCTGGATGCCTCTCATCTGGCTCTAGGCACTCGAGTTTGCTCATCACGAGTGTATTCACTGTGGCTCTGTGCAGAGCCAAGGGGGGGAGAAAGCGATGCTTTTGGAAGGCTCAAATGCAAAGGATTGTGCCTCGGTGAAGCAGCGAGAGGTAAAAACCCAGTCCCCGTTTTGCCCTGAGAAAAGCAAACGGAAGCTTTCTGTGTTATTCCCTCAAGTCTGCGTGGTATCAGGACAGGGGAAGGAGGTCCTTGTGACCGTCTGAGCAGAAGATGCCCCAGCAATTGTCCTGACAAGCTCATCGGTGTAGTGGGGAATGTGCTAGCTGGTTTTCCTACAGCAGTGAGCCCCACGGGAAACCAGGGTCCCTTGGCTTTTTGCATTACTCTTCCTGAGCTGTAGAGAGGGGAAGACTGGATCAGAAGTGTCCTCTTGGAAATCTTTTGTGTTTGCATCAACAATATCAGCTGGCCAACCGGGAAGCACAGTTACTGAGCTGTTAGTAAGATCAGATAGATATTGTGGACCTTGTATCCCTCCTCAGAGCTACTTAACTCTCTTCATAAGCTTTTCCATGCCTGATCCAGTATTTTCAGCCTGTCAAACTAAATGCAGTTGTATTAATAAGTGCCAAACAGGTACTGAAGTATTTCAAAGACAGACTCTGTAAAAACCCCAGAGCTGGATCTGCTGCCTTTTCCTGTGTGACTTAGGGCTTGACATCGTGCCAGAATTTTCAGCACTGATTGTCTGCGGGAGCCTCGGGCTTCTCTGTATGGCCAGCAAGCTGAGGAGTTTGCCATACTTAAGTAGAGGAAAACTCCGTATTTGGTACTTATGGTCTATCTAAGCTTTCTCTCCTGGCCACTCGGAGACAAGACGCTGGGCTAGATGGGCCTTGGGCAGAACCACTGTTAGGTCTTACAGATGAGGAAATTCAGGGCAAGAGCCAAGCGGCCAGAAAAGTGCCACTACATCTCAGTCTGGTGTAAGTCTGCACTGGTGACACCGGAAAATCAGCCACCTGTTTCATAAACCTCCAGACAACTGGCTCCTCACCTCTTCCTCTGGCCAAGAGATGTAGAGTGGAGCAAGCCTGCAGCTGACTAACTGCACACCTACAGGACCTGGGTTTCTTGGTAGGAACTGGAACAGCCGACGGCTCCACACTGCTTTCAAACGCCTCCGTGACCACAGGCCTCTGAGCCCCTGAGCCTTGTGTCTCATCTGCGTTGCCCAGCCTGCCACAAAGGCAACGCGGGTTTCAACTCCACTCTTACATTGTCCTTTTCATCACCCCTCACAGAACAGCTTCTTCCTCAGGGTTTTTCTTGGTGGCACTGAGAGGGAAGTTTGCATTCCTAAGGGGATCTGAAAGGTGCAGGTGAACATTATATGTATTCAGTGTTTCTATGTTTTTGTTGGTTTGCTTGTAAATACCATCACCTGTCCTTGAGATCTTAATTTTTTGTTTATTGCAAGCATATGTTTGTCTCAAGTCACTGCTTCACTCACCTCTCCCCTCCCCTCTCCTTTCCCCCTCACCCTCCTCCCCTCTCCTCTTGCCTTGTTTTTGTTAACCCTCCCCCGTCTGTTCAGGGTGCTTCAGGTTTAGACGGCAGGCCTGGACCACCGGTGAGTTCCATTTCTCCATTACCCTACGTTCCTCCTCCCCAGTATCGTGATTTGTCTCGTCTCTTCCACCAGAGTCTTGTTTACACCAGGAATAACCTTCTTTTTCTCCAAAGCAGGCTTGGGAGGGGGGCTAAACTTAGACTGAGAAGTGATGTCACACGCTTGTCTGTTTTTTGATGCTACGAGTCTGTCTGGATCCTGGGATCACAGCCTATCTGTTCCACTTTATCGCAATAACAAGATGAACGAAACCTCTGCATGGTTCCACGAAGCTCTGTTCTCCCTTCCTCTTTATTGTGAAGGGTCTCCATCCTGTCATTCTCCATGGTAGCCTTGCTTGCCGCCTTTTCACAACAGTAGCTCTTCAGTTTTGTCTTGGGCATAATAATGCCGGTGTGTGTTGTCCTGTGAGCAAAAAGCTTTGTGTGCTGTTTGCACACATGGCACTTAAGGCTGGATTGCCATGGGTTGTAAGTATGCTTACAGGTATCTCTCCATAGCCTGGTAAGCATCTCGCCACGAGGAGAAGTTGCATCTAAAGGACCTTCTGCAAGCAGAACTAGCCCTTCACCTCTCAGCAGCAGAACGCCATGCAACTTCAGCACCTCCAAACACGCTTTCCTTCAGTCCCGGACACCTGGGGGTGGGGGCGGTGGGATGTGTTCCAGTCTAATACATATCTGAGAGGTAGCAACATCTACTAGGGGAGGAGGAAGATGCAAGATTCCCACCTCTTGTTGCTAACTCACAGTGAGATGTCAAGGAGATTGTCGTGGTTTAACTCCATTCGGTGACTAAGCACCACGCAGCTGCTTGCTCCCTCTCCCCAATGGGATGGGGGAGAGAATCAGAAAAAAAAAGTAAAGCACATTGGTTGAGATAAAGACAGTTTAATAGGACAGCAGAGGAAGAGAAAATGATAATAATAACAACGATAAAAGACTATACAAAATAGGCGATGCACAATGCCATTGCTCACCACCCGCTGATCGATGCCCAGGCCCTCCCCGAGCAGCGATCGCTGCCCCCTGGCCAACTCCCCCAGTTTCTATACTGCGCGTGACGCCGTATGGTATGGAATAGCCCTGTGGGTGGGTTGGGTCAGCTGTCCTGGCCGTTCCCCCTCCCAGCTCCCTGTGCCCCTGGCAGGGCATGGGAAGCTGAAGAGTCCTTGACTAGTGTAAGCACTGCTCAGCAACAACTAAAACATCAGCGTGTTATCAGCATTATTCTCATACTAAATCCAAAACACAGCTACTGGGAAGAAAATTAACTCTATCCCAGCTGAAACCAGGACACAGATAAACTCCTTGTGCCTAAGCTCCTCAGTCTGTCAAATTCAGAATGAGACAAGTAATGCTAACCTGGTCCTGCAAACCATTCTGCTATTCTTGGGTAACAGCTGTTAAATAAGGGCCAAATATTTTTAATGCCTCTTGGGAAATCATGCATCACCCATGTACAATTCATTTCGCTATTTAAAAAGAATAACTGGAAATAATTCAGTTGCTCTATAACTTCTGAATGCAGTCTGAATGGCAGCTATTACACTCACTTGTTTTGGGAAATTGTAGATTTCATTTTATAAATGTATAGGTGTGATCTCAATGTATTTCGTGGCACTAAATGATCTTAAAATGATGCATATGTGCAGGCAATTAAGATTTCCAGGATGTGAACTCCTGTGCATGGATCTAAGGAGAGTCTGATTTTTCTCACTTCCTTCACTGCGTTGCAGTTGTGTGCTGCATGAATTACTTCTCCACTTATATTCCGCAGATCTTAGTCTTGTCTGAAAAGCTCTCCTGGTCCATATGAGTCATCCTGCTCACATCGCAGGGGCTACTTTAGTGACTAAGGGTTGCCAGCTCACATTAAAATGTGCAAGACCCTTTTCCTTAAGGCTGTTAGAAAAAAGACGACTTCCCTGTTCCAGAAACCTCCTCCTCTGTTCTTCTGCAGAAGGCAGGTGATGGGCCTCAAAAGTATTTCCTTACTGAGGCTCCATGAAGGAATTGTAGATCATAGAATCATAGAATTATTAAGGTTGGAAAAGACCTTTAAGATCATCAAGTCCAGCCATCAACCCAAAACACCATGTCTACTAAACCATGTCCTGGAGTGTCACATGTTTTTTGAACCCCTCCAGGGATGGTGACTCCACCACCTCCCTGGGCAGCCTGGTCTAATGCCTCACCACTCTTTCAGGAAAGAAATTTTTCCTAATATCTAATCTAAACCTCCCCTGGTGCAACTTGAGGCCATTACCCCTTGTCCTATTGCTTGTTACTTGAGAGAAGAGACCAATATACCTGAATGGTTAGCAAAGTTCTTGCCAATCAAAAAGTAGGTGATGTAGGGTTAGGAAGGTAAATGCTTACCTAAACTCTACCTAAACTATGTAGGTGGGTGGGTGGGTGCACTACACACTACACATTTGAAGGCTATACTTCATCTAGACGGCAGAACGTGGTCTGGGAGAGTTGTAAGAGACCCGCCAACGGGGAATACTCTACAGGTTCAAGGAGTCTATACAGAGTTGAAAGTGCCTGAATCTTTTCCTTAGCCGGAAGGACTATTTGCCCAGCTGCTGTATTGCCCACGTGAAAGACAAGCTTTGATTGGGTTAATTTCCCAAAGCCCAAGCGAGTCTCTTTCCCTGCACTGGGAAGCAGGTTTGGTACACTAGTGGGAGATGGTCCCTGCGCCAAAGGGTTAGCGAAAAGACTGGGTTTCCCTGTCAGCGCGATTGAAAGCCTGGCGGAGTGACGCCAATGGCAAAAAAGGGAGTGGAGGGACTGGGACTGCAGATACCCCTCTTAGTTTGCATCTGTGTGGGTGTGCATCTGCCTTCATCTCTGCAGCATGGCGTCTTTCAGCTTGCATGACTGACTGGCTGCCTGCCACCAAGTAACCAAGCTCTCTCATTTTTGCTCAACTCAACTGACTCCATGGGGGGAAAAAAAAAAAAGGAAATAAAGAAAAGAAGATTGCTTATCATATATCTAAATGGCCTTTATTCTGCTACAGCTTTCAGCCTTATCTGATATGAACTAGAGAGAAAAAATTCCTTCCTGTGGAACTGCTGTAACAGTTGTCAAGAGATAGCCTCAAAATTAAAAATAAGGCTCTGTAAAATGGTGCTGGTGTGATCTAATGTAACAGTTTCCGTGTTCTTCAAGTTGTGTAGAACAACTACCTCAAATCCATTGCCACCAACACTGAAAGCTGTAGTGGTGCTAGATGCCTTCCACCACCAGACTGTCCTTCCCAGCTGTGCTTTTTCCTAAAGGAGCAGCAGTGTCTCCTGGCTTTAATGAGGCCCTCGAACAAAAATGTCCTGATGTGTTTTCCTCCCTACAACTGCAGGGTACTCCAGGACCAATTGGGGTTTCGGGACCAGCAGGACCAAAAGGAGAAAGGGTGAGTTTGCCTCAGAACTGACCAATGCTCTGTAACGTCTTTGAAGATACCACGGCTCCCTGGGATAGAGAAGCTCTAGGTTTTTCTAGAGCTTGGAACTGCTCTCTCCTTGTGCATATAAGTCCCTCAGCTGGGCCTCTTTGGTTTTTTGAGTATCTCATCCTTGGGGTTTTAAGGCGCTTTGAAATGCGTCCTTTTCTTCTATAGTGCTGCTGTTGCCACTGCTGTGCTGCCTGTTTGCACTGACTAGGAATGTAACGATTTCTACTCTTTTGTCTCCGTTTCAGGGCAGCAAAGGAGATCCTGGAGTTGTAGGACCAATGGGGCCGGCAGGGCTTCCTGTAAGTATGGGAGTACTAGGGGCGCGTTCCCTACAGCGCCTGTTTCCTTGCTGTGGCTGATAGCTTAAGATGCTGCTGTAATACAGCGTTTGCAATTTCAGCTACGTTAAGTGTAAAAGAACCAAAGTTACAAGCTTACGTACACTACGGGAGCAACAGAAAGAGCTCAGTAGCTTCAGAGCAGTGATTCAGAATGAGGTGGATGAAGCTGAAGGGGAACTGTGAATTCACCTTGGTCCTTAAACTACCAAAAGAAAGCTGTATGTATTCCAGGAAATGTATCTTGGTCCAAAAGGCTGCTTTTGAGCACATCTGCTCCGTTTACCTTTCCACAGCTTGGGTCTCTGCCTTCCACCTGAGAGGGCCCTGTCTTGTCATTCCAGTGACAAAAGCTGCCTTCGGTGAGGTTGCTTCCACTGTTTGGGATTACATTTTGCAAAATGCGGCCAGTGTTGGAACTCTAGTTTTATGTAATCATGGAGCTGCTTCGTTGTTTAACACAAACAAGGAAGTTTGCTGTTTTTTTCAGGGACTGCATTCTCTAAACCAGTTTGTTTTTTATCTGAAGGACCCTTAGTACAGCCTGGATGGTCTAATGGAGGTGAAGAGGAGGTTGTCTGCTGGAAAAGTTTTAGTTTTTTTAACCATAGAGCACTTGGTACAAATAGAAAAAAACAAACTCTTGGGCACACGTCCTTCTTTTTGAGTGGGAATGCAATGGGGCCTGCTTGTTTTAAAACATTTCCTTCTGTGTTGATGTATTTCAGGGTTTACAAGGTCTACCTGGTGACAAAGGAATCCGGGTAAGTTACCAGGCAAACTTCTTGCATTTCGTTACTAACGTCTTCATGCAGTGATAGACCGGTTAACTCCTGAGCGACCTCAGGTAGCTAGCATGTAAATCTGTCTGCTAGACCTTCATATAAGTAACTTTACAGACTCGTGTTTTAGAAGGTGATACCTGTAGTTCGTATAATCACCCGGGACATTGTGGTACATCTATCTGAAAGCTGTAAGAGGGATTTTCTAATGTGTTCATTGTTGTCATAGCTCTGTTCTCACTGAAGCACGGAACTTCATGTGTAGTAGAGTTAGGCCAACGTGGCATGCTTTAGGAAATCCTAAAATCCCACTTATCTATCTAGTGATGTGTGTAGGGATTCCCATGAGAATTAACTGAGGTGGAGCCAGCAAAACTAATTATGTTACTTTGAAATTCCCCCTGAAGCATGAAAAAGAAGGTTGCCCTCTAGCAAACGATCCTCCAGGGAATTTGGAAGATGAAAATTCAGAAAAGATAAATTAAATTCGCCTACCTTAAAGAATCAGACATGAAGTCTCCTCAGGCATCGTCCTGAATGGATGTGATGGTGAAGAGTTGGGTCAAAACCAGTAACGTGAATGGCTGCTTTTCTGTCATACCACCTGTGTTATAGAAAGATAGATGTTACTAAAAAGTGCATGTTGAGGAGCTCCTTGCTTTTTCATCAGGTTTTCTACAACATAAGGAAGCCTGTTAAGGCTCTGAATCTTTTTGATAAAACCAGTTGAGAGCTGTAGTTGAATGTAATTTATATTTAGAAATATAAATGACTTCTGGATCAGAGTCTTTGCAAGATCACAGTTGTCTAAGTATGTCAAGCAGTTCAAAATAGTACGCACGTGTATGTCTTTACTCATGTACTCCCATGTACACATATACCTTCTCTTCCTAAGACTCTGGTATCACCCAAGTTTATCTGAAAATGTAAAGTTTTACAGTGCATGTGCCCGTGTGGTGATTTCATTATATGAATTTGCTTTTATACATAATGAGTGTTCTCTGTCCTTTCTTTATCTGCAATGTATTTTTGACCTTACTCTGCACAGAATGGGCAGTTTTGGAAAGCAGTAGCCAACTGGCATCTTAAACTAGGGGAGAAAGGGCCAAGTTTCACGGGAGCTCCAAAGTTCTCCCCTTTTTTAATCACTGCATTTCTGGCTTTGCTTCTTAACTTCCTCTTCATTAAGATGCATTTTGTTTTGTTTGTGTGGCTTCTAAACAAAAAGTAACCTTAAGAGAATTCCTCGACTTTTTCAGTTGGTTTGTAAACCGGGTATTTTATTTAAAAGGAGGGTCTCTCACTGGCTGGTAGGTAGGCTGTTAGGATTTCCCTGAGCTCTCGCATAAAAGTGAATGAAAACTGGGAGAAACTGGGCCTCCTTGTAGAGGATGAGTTGGAAAGCCTGAGTGGAAAGTTTTGCTGGTCCCGTGAAGCACGCACGCATTTTGCCTTACTGCAACAAGTATTTTGAAATGAAAAAGTGCGAGAAACTTGAGGCCGTAACAGGGCAAGTGCAATATCTCTGCAGGTGGGATCCTAGAAAATACTGCTTTTCCCACGGAGTCTTTGTACAGGGGCTTCCCCTCACTCCTGCCCCTCTTCAAAAATTGTGAACGGGTCACTACTGCTTAACAGGAATTAAACAGCACAGTTTTGGTGAGGCGCCTTTATACAGCTGTTGTCTGAACGCCTCCATCCCTTTGAAGTCATTATAGACACCTTACAAGTACTGTTTAGCAGAACTGGACACAGTGCCAGTCCCCCAGGATTTGCTATGCAGCCCCATACCCCCAGCGGAGTTCTAGGTCTCCCCTACAGTGGGACACACGGCTCCTGCGTCAGAACCTCCTCAGAAGCACGGGACGGTCTCTCCCAAGTCAACTGCTGGCAAAACTATGGCAGTTCAGCCAGGAGACTTCAAAATGAACCAGAAGAAAGCTGCGAAGTGAAAAAGAGATGGCAACACTCCACTTCTGACCCGTTCCACGGGGGGCTGGGATACAACACCGGCCTCTTTGGAAGTAGGAGCTGTGTTCATCTGAAGTGCCTCTCTTTCTTTTAGACAGCAGCAGTATGCATGGCAGTTTAATATGAGGATTTTCAGTGTTGAGCACATTAAAAATGAGGATCCACTTTGTTAAGCTCCCAGATAGTCTGCCAAAATCCTCGCTGTTACTTTAGGGAGAATAGTGCTTTTTAAATCCCAGAAACATTCCCGCTGCCCTTTGTTCAGCGTGGGAGTACAGCATAGCTGCGCCCGGGGACATGCAGAGAGAGTGTCGTGGCACTGGGTAGCAATGGGAACAGATGGCCTTTCAAGTAACCCAGCTGAAAAAGTGTAAACCCTGAACTTGTGCTACCAAGCTGATATCTTCACTGTTATTTTAATGCCTGTGATTTTTTTTTTTCTTGTGTGTATGTGCGTCTTCCTCGCTCCTACAGGTCCACCTTTGTCCCCTTTATCCCTTCCTCCTCTTCCGCCTTTCTTCCCGGTTCCTTCCTCCTTCCTCCAGAGCAACCCATGCCGCATTTTCCTGGATTATCCTCTCTGTTCCAGTGCTTGGTTCTGGGTGACTTCTCCTCATTGCCTCTCCTCTCCCATCCATTTCTCTTGCCAGCTTTGGGTTTAACACTTTTTTTTTTTTTTTTAAAAGAAGAAACAGCAACCTGTGCTGTCTGATTTTATCCCTTAATTCCTTTAACCTTCCCCACAAGGACCCTAAATTCATTTCCCTGTGCAGCAGCCCCTTTCCCCTGTTTTACGCTCAGCAGCTTTGAGAATTTCCTCTGTCACACAGAAAGATTCGGTGTAGACCTAACTGGCAACCCCCCACGCTATACCTTCCCTGGCTGACCTGCTACGGGTGGGATGTATCCTCCCTTGGTGAGGAGAGGCAACAGAGCATCTGGGGGTTCCCTCAGCCCCTTTTGTGGCTGGCTTTCATTGACCTAATGCTGCCCCTCCACAAGAGAGCACGCCTCCTCTTGGGTTATGATTTTTTAATTTGTTTCTCCCCTGCCCTGTCTCTGGTGTAACTCAACCTGGAGCCGGCGGAGAAATTGTAATATCAAACCATTGTCAGAATCGCACCTTCCTGGGATATCTCTAAACAAGGGGGCCAGGACCAGTTGCCACCCCATGGCTGTGCTGCTTAGGACTAGTCCCTTGTCTAACAGGTTTTTCTGGGGGAGCACTACTCGGAGCATCCCAAAAGACAGCCGAGTACTTCATTCTCCAGCTCTTTTCCATTTAGCAATGTTGACACAGCCCAGCGTGCAAACCTCTGTAAGACTCAGGCAAGCAAGCATACTCATTTGAATTAAAGCTTTGCTGCTCTGGGATATGGAAGTAATTTTACATCTTAAAAACAACCAACCAACCAAAATAAAACAAAACCCCAAAACCCCCAACAAATCCCTTCCCCAAAAAAACCCCACCCCCAGCTTTTAAGGAAAACCTAGCAACCCCTGGTGGCAAACACAGTCTTCATTAAACAGCTTGGGAGAAAGCTTCTAAAAACATTCCCACACGTGAGAATTTCTTTTCAGAATGAGAGTTCAGAGTAGGAAGAAAAGTGCAGTCAAGGCAGGGAGTCTGGGCCAGCAGTGCCTTCCTACTATGGCAGGAGAGCCTGCTTGGGGTCTGCTGCGGGTCTTGTCATCTGAGGCACTGGGCATTCAGATCATAGAATCATAGAATCATTAAGGTTGGAAAAGACCTCTGAGATCATGTAGTCCAACCGTCAACGCAACACCACCGTGCCTGCTAAACCTTGTCCCGAAGTGCCACATCCACACCTTTTTTTAATATCTCCAGGGATGGGGACTCCACCGCCTCCCTAGGCAGCCTGCTCCAATGCCTCACCACTCTTTCAGGAAAGAAATTTTTCCTAATAGCCAATCTAAACCTCCTCTGGCGCAACTTGAGGCCATTTCCATTCGCCCTATCGCTAGCTACTTGGGAGAAAAGACCAACACCCTCCTCACTACACCCTCCTACCCTGGAGCTCCTGTGGCAGAGGAGGGACCCTCCTCACCAGCTGCAGTGTGAGACGAGGTGGCACGCTGCCGGCCAGAGGAGTGCGTTCCCATCCTGTGAGGCTAGGCTCAGCCAGTTCCCAGAAGGTGCCTCTCTCTCCACCACCGAATGTATAGGAAGCCAGGAGAAGTAGTGTCCTAATGATGGTACTGATGGAGGAGGAGTAGTGCTCCGCTGGCTGACTACAGGCCCGTCCGTGAAGTTCGGAGGCGCTTTGTGACCCCTTTGAGGCAGAGCCCTTAAGTCTCTCAGTGTGGGATTTTAGCAATCGCCAACGCGTTTACGCAGCCAAGTAACCGTTAATAGCTCCATACGTTGTTTTGCTCTTAATATCTCAAAGGGAGAGTTCTCTTCTTTGAAAATGTTTCCTAAATGTTTATCCTTTTTTTAAACTATCGCTGACATTTGTTTGAAATGGATGATCCTAAAGCTTTTTTGTGTATTCTTTTTTTCTTGGACTAAACTATTATTTACAGGGGGAGAGGGGCAAGAAAGGCTCTAGAGGGTCTAAAGGGGATAAGGGAGACCAAGGAGCGCCTGGATTAGATGCACCCTGTCCGTTGGTATGTTCTGTTTCATCAAATGTATTGTTTTAAGATTTGTTGATGGGGAAGAAAGAAGGAAATCATAACATAAATAATGGTCTTGCAAAACTACAGCAGCCTGGTTCCCACTGCGGTCTATGGCAAAGCGGTCTTCTTCAGAGGGGAACCACTGACCCTTTGAGCAATCAGGCTGTTGAGTGACCACAGTTATATTCCTTCCTCTTCCGGAGCTCACAAAAGTTTGGGGTACATGGGGGCGTCCCATGTGCTGGGAGCCCGGGGCTTTCTCCTTTGCGGACAGAGCCCTGTGTCTCCTTTGCTGCTAGCTGTGGCTCTTCTCTGGAAATGTTTAGTGTCATCGTGCCTACGTAACGGCAAAACTGTTTTTCTTGCCTTGGAATAAGGGCCAGCTGATGTGATCGCCCGAGCGCGACACAGGGCACTCGAGCTGCATTACCCAGAGGGAAAACAAATCTCAGTTATTTTAAATGGGATATGTTTCTGTCAAAATATATTGTCTATAAATCTAGACAAATGAATACATACAGCAATATGTACAAATTTTTATCTAAACTCATGCGCTGCAGCAAACACTGCCAGAAATCTGTAGTACTGCCATAAATCCCAGGAGTACTCGTGGATCGTGCATCTAGAAGTTCAGCTGCTGGGTTTCCTAGTGAGGGGAGGAAGAATGGATGATTTCCAAATGGAGAAAACACCGTTCCCATCCTCTCAGATTTAACTCGGAGAAGTATCTCCTGACTCGTAGACTGCGGAAAAACAGAAAGGAAACTGATATTACTGATTACGCAGACAAACGAAAACTGAAAACACGGGCGGTCTGTATCCTGGGTATGCAGCGGAGTGCCCTGCGACAGCCCCAGTGGGGGACTCGGCCTCTCCTCCCATGACATGGAGGTGACTGGCGTTAACTGAAATAACGATAGTGGTTGATTTCATAAACAGGGTCTTCGAGGTTTTAAAGGCGAGAAGGGTGAGCCGGGGTTACCTGGGCTGGACGGCCTGGATGCCCCATGCCCATTGGTATGGCGTACCTTCCCTTTCCTGCATGCTCGTTTGCTTTTGGTGTCTTGGTTGTTATTTTCTGATACCTCTGAATAGCTGCATGCCCTCGAAACACCTGGCAGGTCCTTCCTTACCGATCTCCATCCCACCTTCCCTCACACTGCTGTTGTCAGGAACAGGCCCTTGCCTTCATGCTATGATTCGCAGCTGCTGTCAGCATTACTTTGCAGCATGAGGAAAAAAGTAGCTGGAATGTGAATTTATTTACAACTGCTTCAATTCTTCCTTTGCCTTCATTTTTGAGAACTTGCAGTAGACTAATGTTATGAAGACCTGCCTCTGCACTGGCTTGGCTTCCTAGCAAGGAGCTGCAATGCTCGATGTCCTTCACTAACTCTGTTTTGAAGTGCTTGTATGTGGCTAGCACAGCCTAACACCGCTCGGTATTACCTCAGTCACCCTGTACATTAAGATGACTGAAAAAAATAGTTATCCTGTCAGCAAGCCCGTGTGAAACTCTAATCCTTCAATTCCTGCTAGGCAATTCCTATTTGTGACACTCCCCAGAAATCATAAATGGCACCCATAGCATCCAAGAAACTTGAATTTTGAGTTCCGTGTTCCCCGATATCCATCTTATTCAAGTATTAAAGGATGATAATTGTATTTATTGCCTCATCTAACCCAGCTACTGTAGGACAGAGGTATTCAGGAAGGCTTAAATCTCAGCTGATTTCTAAGTACCCCGTTAAACATCACCAATCTATTAATTTACTCCGAGATTTTCTGGAGATGCAGCATTCAGGGGAGGTTTTTGCTCCCTACAGCAGTCTCGACAACTCCATACTACACTGAAACTTGTGCTCCCCTGCCCTCCCAGCCCCACTTCGGCATGACTAGGTTTGCTTGAGGTCGCTCATTCCAAGCTTTATGCTCACTTAAAGACGTTTGATGCCATTTACAAGGGACGGGATATCAGTTAGTTCAACTAGCTGGAAAAACGTGTCCCGAAGGAAAACAGCCACGTTTAGTTCGGAAGGTTTTCTTAGTTTCCTGAGGAAACTAGCCCTGGAATTGCCATTAAAAGCCTTTGTAGTTTGACCTTTGTGAAGAGCTAACGTTAGCCTTCCATCCAGCATTCCCTCCTTTGCGCGCTGCCATCGTCTCTTGGGGGCAGTGGCTGTTACGGTGACTACTTGCAAAGTCTCAGTTGCTGCTCCGCAAACTCTGGGTAACGGAAGGAAACTCTTCTGCCGGTCCCACAGGTGAAATGATACCTGCCCAGAACAGTCCACAAAGGAGAAAAAACACGGAGCCATGTGTTTTGCCTCCCACTGATAACAGCCAGGTTCCTGTGGACTAAGTTCTGCCTGAATAAAGCACCTAATTTCACAGGCGCAAGGACTCTGCCAGTGCCCTGGTAGACTACCTTTCTCTTTTTGTGCCTCTGCTCTCAGTTAGGATTCACCCTGCATGGCCATATTAGAACGTACACTTCTTTTCGTACCTATTTTTGTTAAGGGAAACTTGCCAGAAAAGCTGGTGAAATACAGATGCCGTTATTTTTTTATATATAGCGTTCTGGCATGCAAGCTAGCTTGGGAACGTGAATAAGCATGTTTTTTGATCCAACTAGGTTAAAAGCTTAGCATCCAGCTGACACATCCATGTGTGTAACTTATGGAGGCTGTGAACTAATGCTTTGCAAATCTGAGATACGTGGAAGGAGATACTTGGTACTAATAAGCACGTCGCGTTTCCGTTCTCGGCAAATTCGCCTGCAACAAACACTTCCTTGTGACCTTGGTCTTCCTTTGATCCCTAAGCTGTAACTCCCTGGCCTCCCATTCCTTCATACACCTAACTTCCCATCTCCTCCTGCAACGCACTACACCAGTCATTCCTACCACCACCAATGTACCAATGGGAACGCCACAATTTATCCAGTAATTAACCTGTAACTCAGTATTTCCACATAGTGGGGAAGCGGG
>VZTL01068163.1:17966-30980 GCA_013400535.1 Scopus umbretta | reverse complement strand
ATTGCCTCCAGCCAGTTCCTGCCTCTCCAGTGCTTCATTTTGCTCCCCTTCCTGCTCCCTAGTGTAGATCTTAAAACTTGCCTCATAAGAACTTAAATTCTCTTAGAGAAACATATCTGTTATTCTTATGTGGGGTTGGTGTTAGATGTAAAATAGATTTTGTATTTCCAGTGTCTCACCTACTTCTTATTTTCATCTTTAACAAAAATAATAGCATGTTATGAAATGCGGGGTGTCCTGCACCATTGTGTTGACTAATTGGAAATGGTAATGCTTTAAAAAAACAAAACAAAACCATCCCACAGAGCAACTGGTTAATGCCCATGAGATAGTTGATTGTGTGAAGCTGAATATTCTGCTGTCAATCTATTAATAATAGAAGAGTTTAGTCATATCTGAACCATGACTGTAGATTAATAATGGGATCATTATGAATTCTAGGTAAGGAGAAGCGGCTACCTTAGCTATGGCTTTTAAGCCTGTTATGACATTAGGCTTAGTAATGTTTATAGGAAATGACATCTTCAGATTGGAAATTGCGAAGTGAGTAGAATAAAGAATTTCCAGTA
The DNA here is from genome assembly GCA_013400535.1 of Scopus umbretta. Classification (NCBI taxonomy): domain Eukaryota; kingdom Metazoa; phylum Chordata; class Aves; order Pelecaniformes; family Scopidae; genus Scopus; species Scopus umbretta. The sequence goes on along the minus strand of VZTL01068163.1, from coordinate 30,411 downwards.
GTCTTGCCTGATTTAAAAAAAACCCAAACAAACAAAAACCAAACTCAAACAAACCAACCAAAAAACTCACCATACATTTCTTACTGTGTTCATAGCTGGATACTGGTTAATATGTGCACATAATGTACTCTTGCAAGCCTTTGTAAACTTTTCCAAATGTGGTGTTAGAGCATGAAACCTAGGTGCCTTTCAGCCACTGGGTCCGGGAGACCACCTGCATTCTCTGTGCGCACAAGAGAACAAGCGGGACTGTCGGAAGAGTGAAATGAAAGAATTGCAGATTCTGGTTAGCTCTGAAAGGCCAGAGACATTACATGTAATGGGAACAATTTAATTTTCTGACCCACTAGAAAGTTCCCTGATGGATCTGTGGTAGTATTTTCTGATTTTTTAATTACCATGCTTCTCCCTCTGCAAAATGGTCTGCCCAACTGCTAAGTGTGCTATTAACGCTTTTTAACAGCCTATCGATTTGCTGTTCTGTAACCTATGCTCCCTGTACATCTGCTGGTCAGGGCAGAACTCTAGTAGATCAGCACCAGCTTCCCCTTGCATTGGTGTCCAGCCCTCTGAGAGTGATGAGGACAATTCCAGACTGAGCACATCTCATCTTGACATACACGGGAACGTGCAGCCTCTGGCTGCCACTGGATGTCGTTCAGGACGTAAGAGGTTAGCTGCATCACTGAAATTCATAGTGAAAAAAGCAAATTTTAACACTTAATCTTTTACGGTCATGCAATACTTCAGTTTTGAAACTGCTGATTGTTACCTGTGCCTTTGTTACTTTGTCTTTAGGATAAAATAACTATTTGCCAGTTTGCATTGAAGGTTGGCGTATTAGTGTAGGGTTTTTCCCTTGCATCAGAAGGATCAGTTTGCATATCTTAACACTTAGATGCCACAAGTATGCTCTGGCACTCTAAGTGTACCTTTGCTAGGTCTTTCATTACCATTTGCTTCAGGAACTGTAGCTCTAAGGTAAGATATTAAGGAAGATGCACAATTACTGCGATGACCCAAATTTATGCTGCCAATCCACTGCAGTACAGGTTGGTTTTGCTAACCCAGCATTTTTGGTGCTAATTTTCTAGAAAATGCCAGGAAGAAAAGTAATAGGTTTCAGAAAGTTACTTTCATGGAAAGAGGTTGGCATGAGCGTGTGTCATGTGTATTTCTGCTCAGAGTTGATCATGACTTCTGGTGAACTGCAGCGGGAACTATTTATACCTCTGTGTTAGGTTGGATGCAATTATAAAGCAATTTTTTCTTTACTGATAAGAAGAAATATTAGAAAATAAGTGTGTTTGAGAATAGCACATTTTATAATTGAAGCTCTGTTTTTGTTCTAGACAAGTTATAGCACCTGATGGGATGTCAGTAATGCTGGTATATGTGTTCCTCTGCGATCAAGAAGAAATTGATTTAAAATAATTACATTTGTGTTATGAATTTAAAAATAGTCTGCCTTGTTTCCTACAGTCGGTACTAGAGGAAGTCTGGAATTTCTTCTACTGATCACAAACTGGTGACTCAGTGTTACGACACTTGGATTCAAAACTTTTGCCGTGTCCAGTAGGGATATTAATTTGAAGTTAACTCATACATTTTATGTTACATTAGTACTGGAGACTTGCTGAGCCATTTTCAGCAGTCTCTGCTTTCCCAACTGCAGTTGGCACCACTGCTGTGTACTGGAGTCTTGCAGGGTGTTACGAAAGGCTTCCAGTGAAGCTTTTTGAATGAGTGAGTGAGCTGATGCCTCAGTGCCTGTGAAGCTATGGCACTTCAGCAGCAGACCTGTGCAGTCACCGGACGGGGTTGCGACAGCAAGAATAGCTAATCGCTGCTTCTGATGGTGTTTGTGACTTTCTGAAATGTTCAGCTTCTGGGTTGTAGCAGCATTATTTTAAAAAGGTTTTTTTTTTTTTTTTTCCTATTGTATCACTGCTTTGTCTAATAACTGGTATACTTTTGCAGTTCCAATATCCTTCCTGAGGTTTTGATGTTGGCAGCTGTGAGGTTTGTTTGTATTTTAATCTCAGGTTTGTGTACGCGTTACAGGATGGGGTAGGATTGTTAGTACTAAGTACGACAACATCCTCTGCTTGATGGGGCTGCTGCTGCTGTTTAGGAAACACAGCTTAAACTTGCTGCTCTGGAACCTGGTGGAAGGGCAGTTGCCTAAACCTGACATTTTTTATTATTGAGCTACTGTAATTACATCATGAGAAAACAGTTTGTGGTATTAATAATCTGACTGTAATCACATGGTCACATCATTTATTAGACACTAACAATTTTTTAAAAAAAAGCAGTCTTTAATTACATAGAAAACTGCCAGCTAACCAGCAGTGTTGACAGGAGACTTCATTCATGTGTCTTAAAATAATGACATTGTAGTTTTAGCAAACTATGAAGTCCAATCAGTATGCAGGTATTTGTTTCTAGTGATTTCTCTTTAGTTCTGCTTAGTAATAACCTACAACAGAGGTTGGCTGTGACAATTTGGCACGAGCGGAGGCCTGACACAGAGGCAGTGGCATTATCTAACCAGAAAGCTGCATTGCATCTTACTTTTTGGGAAGGTCACTCTGTGAAGTTAACTTCCAAATGCGGGAAAATGCAGGGACATTTCTGTTAACAGGAAAAAAAGCCCCAACCAACCAGGATAGGGTTCCCCCCTCTTCTTCCTTTTTTCCTTTTATCATTGGGTTTTGATGTAGTTGTCTGTAGCTATTTTCAGTCAATTACTTTTACTATGTTAAACCAAAGCATTTCATACTATTCTTGGAATATTAAGAGGCAGGAGATTTGCCAAGGCAATACTGAATGATAAGAAGCTGCTCCCTCCCCCAGTGTACAGTTCCAGTGTGAGTTGGGCACCTGGCTGTCAGCTTTTTCTTTTTTTTTCCTTTTTTGAGGAGAAAAGTGTACTCTTTCTCCAAATTCCTGTTTATGCTTTAAAATAAATGAATAAATAAAATTTAGTAATGCATAATGGGAACCTCTTAGATGAATCTGACTTGACATTTCTCTGGGGCCAGGTTCTGCCAGAGATCTGCAAAATGGTTCCCGGAAGCGAAGTTTCTTCTTCCTCTGTTGTCACCATGCTGTAGCTGTCATCATCACTACCCAAATTATCAGCGAAATTTGAAGTCAATGACCCCGTTAGAGTCCCAGATTTTCACAAGTATATCTAGCTGTATCTTTTCCCGTTCATTTTTATGACGTGAGAAGATACAAAATGCTGGAATACTTTTCAGAGGAGTAGAGCAACACAACTTACTGTTTTGTTACACTGTTCTCAGTTACTGGTGGGAGACAGGCAGGGAAACTGGGAGGGGAGTGCCCTGTTGAGCGTTAAGAAAACTTTCCCCGCTTATACCAAAGTTGTGAATGCTTCTCTTACATGGTATGTCTAGATAGAGCTTTTGATATCTTCCACCTTTTGGAAATGGGTACCAGACTGCAAACTTTACCTCAGACTTTACCTTGAATGTATGGTTGACTGCCTTTCCTGCTGTCATGGCTGTCCCTGCAAGCTAGTGCCCAGAGGGTAGGGATAGGAGGAATTCTTGTGCTTGGTGCAAGTAATAACTGTATTGTTAAAACTTGGTATTAAGAAGGTGCAGAGGGACAGAGAGAGATGGCTGCTCTGGGACAAACTGTATTTTTAAGGCTGAACTGTGTTGGAGGAAGTAGGTTGTTGGTGGAACATGCTGCAACAGACCCTTTTCAAGATACTTGGAAGGGCTTAAGGGTGGTAGGAGGGTTAGGAAAGAATCTCATCCTGCCATTGTAGAGGAATCGGATATTGAGAGGCAACATATTCTGGATGAGGACAGAAAAAAGAACAACAGATGGGCCTAATATTGTACGAGATGAAAGAGCCTAAACTTTGCAATTAAAAAAATCCAACCCCTCTCCCCCCCGCCCCCAAAACCCTGGGTCCTGGATGGTCAGGGAGGGATGTTTGAAGCCCAAAATGCACCTGTGAAGAGTAAGGGCACCAAAATAATGAAAGATGCCAGTGTTGTGGTTTTGTTTTTTTTTTTCTGGTTCTGTGTATTTCTACAGCTGTGGTAAAGACTGATTGTTTCTGAAACATCTGAAAAAATCTGTGTCTCTGATCACTGTGACTATAATGTGTCACAGGAAAACCAAACATAAATCTTGAGGGTTTACTAGCATGAAGCTCTAGGGGGGCAAGAAAGGTGTGCTTTGCCCATAATATTTTGAGCTTCCAGAAAGTCATGTCAGTTTTACTCTGAATTTGTAGTTGTATGTCTGTGAAAACCTCAAATTCTAAATTGTCTTCACAAAGACTAAGCCAAGGACATTCCAGTGAAAAACCCTGTCATGTTATTGCACCTTTTGTACTGAACCCCAGAAAAAAGATGAAAATGGTAATAGGTGATAGAAATATATTTTTTTGATAAACTGTTAATTAAATATTTTTATTTATCCATAAAAAGCTGAATATTAGCTCTGCTGTAAGGTATTGTTTTGATTTTTTTATTAGGAATATATCTGATGTAGATTAAATTACTTTTTGCTGTTATACATTGAGAAAGAGAGAAAGCTCAAAATCAAACAATTATTTTTATAATACAGATTTCAGAGTAATTTCAGATGATACTAGAATGAAGTGTGCTACAATTTGGTTTTGTTTCCTCTTGCCACACAGCATTAGCAACTGCTAACTCAATATGTGTGCTTTGATTTAAATACATCAAGGTCATTTTAAAAACATGAATACACAAAACAAATTGTCTTAAAAAAATAATAAAAAAATCCTCAACATAAGTGTAGGAAATTTAGGCCTCCAGATGAGATTGTCTTAACTTGTGTTTATATATTTGGTGGTATGTGTGCTAGGATTTCTTGGCTGTATTCATAAACACTGATTTCAATCTTCTTCCGTTTCCTGGTGCTGTAGCACCTACGCCCTGGGGTGAATTTATGTGGAATTCTGCTGCGTTCCAGAATGCACTCGCTCTCAGCCAGAATTAGTGCAGTTTTTATTAAAATCTGTTGTTCACTTATATGTGTAACATGACAAGGTGCTAGAAATGAAAGATAAAACCCAAACAGAATATTTGGATTTGTTGCATTTGGCCTAATTTTAGACTTCTTGAGACTTCTTGGTGGGATGATGAAGGAAAGAGGAGAATATGTGTATTTTTAAAATGAAATATTAAGATTAAAAAGTAAAGTTTTAAATAGTTATTTCAGTTTTATTTAAGTGTAGTGGTTACATCTGCTGCTGATTTTTGTCTGATGCAGGAGTCGTCTTTCCTATGGATTTTTTCTAAACACACAAATTTGGGATGGGGAATAGGCCAATTAGGGCCAATGACAACAGTGTAAAAATGCACAGTGAGAGTCCTTTTAGCAATGACCCATTTCTTCGCAGGATGAAGATGAATGAAAATCGTACAGCCTGGAGAAATCCTGTAATACATGTCTCTATTTTTAGCTCTACTTATTAAAAACTCATGCATATTTAATAGTAAAAGTATTAATTCATAATAGGCCTCATCTTTATATAGCCTACTTTGTATTGTTGTCTTTTCATTAATTGTTCATTTAGAGTCTGAAGGATTTCTGCTTTAATTAGTGCAGAAACCGAGGAAAGCAGCAAATGCAGCAGTAATCCTGCAAGAAAAAAAAATACGGTATGTGATCAGTGAACTAAATAATGAATTGTAATGTGTACTCACAAGGCAAGGAAGCATGGGCGGTGATAGCTTTGGTATGTCTAACTCCCTAGTGGTCTGCGTTCTAGCTCAGAGAATTTTCTCATATAGAGAACACAGGCCAGACACAGACAAATGCATATTGGGTATGCTTGCAGGTGATGGTGGTGTATGTGAGTTACCACAGGAGTATCATTTTTGTCATCGCAGAGTTCCTTAGGGCTCTTAATTATTTTTCTCTTCCCTTGAGTGTCACTGTGGATTGTAAACTGTTAAATAGGGAAAGCTGCTTCTATCCATTTCCCTTTTCCTTTCTAGTTCTCTCTTTGAAATTTAGCGTGTGTCTCTGTGCTCTGAGCCTGTTCCCTGAAGTGGACTGTTTCCGCAGAGCTGTGGTCCTCACCTCTGACAGCTGCAGCGCTTTAGCATTAAGCAGACAGCGACTTTGTATGGCGTTGAGTATGTCTGAGTGTCCCACTGATGTTCTTGCTACACCATAACAAATGCAGGCATCTTCTGTTAATAACCTTTTGATAAAAATTAATTCATCTGACTCACACAATTGTGGCAGAGCATTTGTCCAGAAGAGAGTAACTAGATACTGATCTGACTTCTTTCTACTAAAATGAAGTACTCTGTTCCTTGAATTATCCAGCTAAAATGTTTGCTTAGAATTAAGTAGTGTTTTCAAAAAAATAGTGAAGCAATTGGTACATAAGAATTCTGTTGTAGTGTTCAAGCATAAAATTCTGCGTTATATTATGTTTCTGGGGAAAATCTGAAGTGTGATATAAAATTGCAATTTGCATTTCTTTGAAACAAATTGCTAGACTTGGAAATGTTTGTATGTTATTTTCTGGTTTGTAAAAGACAACCAACAGAACTGGTTTGTTTTAGAGCCAGAGTGTGTGAGTATTAGAAGTGATGTATCCTGTAAGTACAGAGGGCAGTATCATCAAACACCTTCCTTGGTATACAGCCATATTGACTTTCTACTTGCATTTATTGAAGTTGAAGAGCAGCATCTGTGTATAATACAGACAAACAGTACAAACAGAATGCAGACAAATACTTTGTTTTTTTTTTCTTATTCTGGGGTCTTTTTTGGAGGTTCTAAGGAAACAGTTTAAAAGAGGGTGGAGCAGGTAAGTTTTCTGGAGGAAGAAATCTTTAGGGCTTAATATTGCTAGTTTCTGCACAGATTACATTTATAGTTACTTGATTCTCTGCAATATTTGTAACTTAATGTACTGAACTTATCAGCGCTGCATTTTAGCGGTAATGCTGTAAGTTCTCCTCAAAAATATGATTATAGGGCTTAATTTTTACCTTTTAGATACAAGTTCTTATCTGTTTTGAAGTGTTATGAAGACATAACACTGAAGAAACATTGATTAAAAGAAATTCCTAGTGAATCTAGGAATACTGGCATTTCAATACGATAGTATTGAAATGTATTTGCTAATGGAACCTCCTCCTTAAGGACATACCTTGCACCATCAGCAAGCAAAAGGCATTGCCTTTGAGCTGGCCTAACAGTTCTTCTACTAGTCCTGCTAGTTTCAGGGACATCTTTGGTAGCTGATTGCTTAGTATATTNCAACTGGGGTTAAACCACAATACTGGCAAAAGGCTCAATTAAAATGTAGGCAAGCAGAAGTGCTCTGATGTTTTATTTCAGCCAAAGAATCTCGTCAAATCTTTATGGAAATGCAGTCTTGGTGGGGAGGATTATAACTGGTAAAATGTTCCTAACTGAAATACCAGAAGGGTAAAAGGGGCAGGAGGATGGAAATCTGAATGTATACTGATGGGCAGTTAAAGTACTCTACCAAAATTTGTCAGTTTTTAAAAGGAATTGTTTCCTGTTTTCTTGATCTACTGATTGTGTTTATAGTTTGTTTGTAAGACTTAGGTACACAGAGCTCTGGGTTGTTTTTTAGTTTTGCTTTGTTCTTTAAGGACACCAAGTGAGTCTTTTTTAGACATCTTCCACCCCCACTTCCCCATCAGTTTTACCAGGCTAAAACTTTTAAAAAATGGGGAGTCAGGGAAATTACTTATCTACGGACTGTTGGGCACTCTTGTTTTATTTTACTTTTATTCTGCTAGCACGTTTCAGTTATGGAATTCTTGAATTTGAAGTCAGTGAATATGTGTTTTACACAAAGCAATATTCTTCAAGTTGATATCCCCTTTATGACAGAAATGAATAAATAACATGATGAATCGAAGTGGTGTGCTGCTTTTAGAGGAACAGAGCATTCCTGTGTTTTCTGATAATGCGGGAATCTCTCAGCAGGACTGACGTACCCATTCTGTGGTGGTTTGATACCATTTCAGTGAGTGAAATCAATTTTATGTGGTAGAAAACTGAGCTTGTACAGGCTTCATAATGGGAATGATTGTATTGGATTTGGACTTGGATGGGTGGAATAGTGAATGTTCATTCATATTCATTGTATATTCCAGGGACTTCCATCAGTACAGAATGGATTTCCAGTTTAAAATTGAATAAAAATAAACTTCTAGAATTGCTTATTGAATAGTATATATACTAGCTTTTAATAACTGCCAAATAAGTACTTAAATCAGGCTCTGTTGAGTGTCACTAAAATACAGCTGTTATTTATGGATGTGACAGTCATTGAATAGTATCTACATTGGTATGGGTTGCAGAGACTTGGAATTAAACTGCAGAACTACTCTGCTAGTAAGTAGTAAATAATTGTACTACTACTCTGTCAAGTGCATTATTTTATAAATGGCTTTTTGAACTGTGGCTTTTTTGGCCTGGCAGTTTTCCTTTCTTTTTTTAAAAGGAACACATCTTTTCTTTGCTGCTTGTCAGGCTTTTTGGCACTGTACTCTTTCTTCTGGTTGCATGTTTATTTACTTTACTGGACAGAAAAATGCTAAATTGTTCTTTTCTGCAAAAATTGTGTATTTTGGTCTTCATGTTGTGAAAAAGCCTTGGGAGAAGATGTGTAATTGGGGAGCTCTGGGCTGGTGCTGCTGATGTTCTGGAAGTCCTAAAGACAGGAGGGAGTTTCAAGAGAGTTAAATGGGCTATCCTTTTTTCTTGTCATTAATATGTTCTTGCAGGCTTTCACATATGTAAGTATGAGCATATATTATAGTTTATTGACAAAATAATTAAATGCACATTTTCCCATCCTGTGACAAACTAGCTTCTCGCAGAGATTATATTATGTCTTTCTGGTATGAAGATTTGAAGGGGGCTATATTTTAGGTGGATTGTGTGACCTGACTTCAAAAGACTTAAAGTGAGAGCAACTGCATCAGTACTTCAAAGGAAATTCTTCAGGACGACCAATTGACAGCAACTAGCAGCAGATATATCAGTGTCATGAACGCTGAAGATCAAACCTCTGGCAGTGGGGATTCTGATTTTAACATTTATATAAAGTAATATTGTATCGTGAATTTGCCAAGGCCATGGTTTCATGACATGCTGGGTTTAATGGCTACAAGTCTGTATCTCCAGTCTCTGCCTCATTTGTGAACTCAGCTCTTTGAGGGGTGGTGCTATAGGTAAGATTACCAAAATAAATGAACTTAGTTAAACTAGTTGCCACTCCAGGAGGAGGTTGAGGGGCTGTATAATATGTATGGAGCATAGGTTCTTGGCTATGAGATTGCACTAAAATTTCCAATCAAGTTTCGTTGCTTCATGTGAATAGTCTAGAGGTTAAGAGTGTATCTGGTACATTTCACTTAAATTTATGTGCAGTTCTTCTATTCCTACTTCCGGTGAAAGACAGGGATGAGCTTTAGGCCATAGACATCCTTTTGTGTATCTCCAGAGCAATACTAAGATACACCTGCAGGCTGGCCAGATGTCACAGCCTGGCAGCCGCAGCAGAAAGGATTGAATGAACCCTCTATAATCTCTTCAGTGCAAATTCAGACAGGTTATCCAAGCTCTTGGTGTTGAACACTGTCATTCACCTGGCTGAGTTAGCTTGAAATGTCTTAGGGTTTGCTTACTCCCATCTTAGCTGTGGGGATAGCAGTGCAGGGACATGCAACAGCACGGTATGTCAGTACGCTCTACAACTGGTATAACTGTAGGCATGCCAAGCTATACATATGTATATGTATGTGTACACTAGTCTCTGGGTACATATTTATGACCTTTTACTCTTTTGACCAGTGGCCACACCATCTGTGTACCAGCTAGCTGGTTGTGTGAGAATACGGTAAGTTGTACTGAAAGCATGGCAGTGCCTGATTGGGATACTGGGCAGGGTGCGCAGACCTGTCAAAAATATGCAGAACCCTTCAGACTGCTGGTCTTCATAGTAGGCTTGAACAGTAACTTCTGCCTGATGTAAGGGAGTTGCAGTTGGTGGGGTGGATGATGTAAGCCTTACTCAAGCAGCTAAGGTAATATAATATGAGAGTGACATTTGTTTCCCGCTAGATACAAAAGTGTATAGGACTGATTTTACAAATGAACTGTCCAAAAATGCATTGAAAAGGTCTAAAATAGGTGTTCTGTTACTCTCTGAATTAACTGAGCTATTCTCTGGCCAAACAATGTGCTGCATAGACTATTTTTTGAAAATATATATTTACGCTGAACTATATGCCTTTTCCCTTAGGGAAGATTTTGAGCCAGTCTAAATTATATGGTGGTTTTGTAATCTGAGCTGATGTTTAACATCTGAGCTGAGTCACCAGATTTGAGTCCAAAGGAGACTAGAGTATGCATGCGCGCTTTCTTTTGTGTTTTTCCTCCCTCTCCTGTATGGCGACATCCCTGCGAAATTTCAGCACAGTAATTTATTTTTAGTTTTACCTTAAAACATCTGAATACTGTTTCCGAAAGTAAATTCTGGTGCTAGCTGTGATTTCTCAGCAGTGAGTTCAGAGGATGAGTTGGCAGACCAAAGGCAGGGTATTCTCAGCACAGTTTAATTTTTTGGCTGTTTTGCCAGTGGTTTGGGCATGGCTCAGAGCAGGGAAACAAAGGAAAAGGGCATGTAGACAAAATTCTGTCCTCTTTTGCTCGGTCTCGGGTTACTCCAGCTTCCGCCAACAATCAAGAGAGGGAGTGATTTTGGTACTCTGAACTGCTTTTTGGAGGAGCCTCTGACACTTCACTGAGGAGGCCAACTACTTAGCACAGCCGCCTGCCTGGTGTAGGGCACATAGCTTAATCTGGCACTCCCATGGAGATGGTTTGAATGGAGAAGTCAAAACATGTCTTTTAGGAGAAGATTTACAAAATGCTGCATCTTTCAGGATGCTTCAGTTGACTTTCTTGGCAATTTTCTTGATTAAAAAAAGGAAATCTGGTTAAATGTTCCTGCGCATATAGGTTAGTTTGGAAACTAGCAAGTTTATTAAATTCTTTCATCATCACTGCTTTGGGCTAAGCTGCTTCTAAGAGTATCCAGTAATTGTCCTATTATGAAAGTCTAGGGGGCTTTGTTAGAGGAGAAAGTAAGCAGATCAGCAGAAAAATGAAGTGTTTCTGAATTTAACTTGTCTCGTTGCACTTCTGGATAGAACAATTTGTATTTCAAGGCAGTTACTACCCAATTAACTTAAAGCTGAATTAAAGTAAATTTGAATTTTACTCCATTTAAAAAGAAAGAAAGAAATTAAAGAACATTTGAGAACTTAAACTATATCTAAATCCTGTGTCAGTTGTGATGGTAGTTTCCTATAATTTTTAATATTTTTTCAAGAGCACCTCAAATGAAAGAAATATCCAGAACTGGCTATTCAAGGAAAAACAGTGAATACAAATTTACTGTCAAATGTACAAATTAGAACTGGGTGAAAAGAGAGATATATCTTTCCCTTTTAATCTCTCTGAGATATCATCAGTGTCCTTGTAATTAAAAAGAAAAATGGTGTCAGAGGTATAATGATGTGTTTTTTCAAGTTTATGACATCTCTTTGCTTTTAATTCAATGACAGATTCTCTAGGCTTAGAAGGAACACTTTTTTTTCCTCCAAGATGTCCATCACTGGACTTGTTCATATCGTTTACTGGCATAATTTATTATTTAAAACAGGCAGACCTAATGAGCGCTCAGGCATTCTAGGTAGCAATGCTTAACAGTTATGATTGTATTTTAGCTGAAGAATCTCATCAGTGTTCTGCCTGATATTGATGCTCAGAACTGTGCAGTTATGTAGTGTAATGGTTGTTATATTTTTGAAGTGATCTACTTCAATGATCTACTTCGTGATCTACTGGAAAAATATTAAATTTCCACTAGCTGATACAAGTTGATCAATTCATATACTAAATCATCCTAAAGACTTAGGATATAGCCATGGTCATGTAAGTAAAGAGGCGCTATTACCCTAAACTTGGTAAGCAGTGGAGAAAAATAGAGATCCCAAATAGCTGATTTTTCTTGGCTCTTGAATACTGTGACAGCTTTTGCATTCATCTTTAGCTAGGTGGCTGAATAGGAAGCATCCAAATGTGTTAGCTTAGCTCAAATCTGATAAAATGTTAGCTAACAGAGAAAAATCCTAATAATCAGACAGTGAAATACCTTCTGAGAGAAATTCCATTAAGTGGATCGCAGGAAACTTGATGAGTAGAAATTCTTGGAAGTACTGCAGGAGGAATAACAAGAAAGGACATCCGGGCAGAAAAATGAAGCTTTTCTGTTATTTCTGTCTGTATAGAAAAGGTCACTTCATGTCAGCTTCATCTGAGATATATATGTCAGATTTTTTATATATATATA
>VZTL01068163.1:4339-14369 GCA_013400535.1 Scopus umbretta | reverse complement strand
GGGGGGGGGGGGCGGGGAGTGTTGCAGTGACTGGCTGATAGCTGCGTATTTCACTGGCTTGTAGGGAAGTTGTTGGGTATTTATTACTTAACCTTCTGGTCTCAAAGTCACCCAGGATTTTCAGATCTATTGAATAATACTCCACATAGAGAACCAAGATGCTAACTTCCCTAACTCTCATTTAAGACGACACTTTATACCAAAGTTTCCTTTTCATCACTGACACTGGTGTCAGAGGCAGAGTGTGCGGGAACATGACAGGGAAGAAGTTAGTGAACCCTGCTGACATCCAGCACCAAAAAGAAAATGTTTCGTGTATGCAGCCAAAACATTGCTGCATGTTGTGCAGCAATGTCAGGAAAGATTGTGTTATGTACTTTGTGAAGTAAATATGGTAATCTCCATGTCATTTCTGTATATGTAGAATTATTGAACTGACTTTTGTTTCTTTCCTTTTCTGCAATATTTGATGCTGAACCATGTACAGTAAGTGATGAATTGCATACAGCTGGATGAGTTGAACTTTATTTTTCCCCTTTGTTAGTTCTTAATATTTCAAAACATCTCCAATGGAAGAAAAGTTGAGGAAAAAAAAAAAAAGAAGAAGAATTTGTGATACAATGGAAGAGTGCATACACTGAAATGTTACTAAAAAGAAAACCGAAGATGAGTGATAGGAAATGTGAAGGGAAGAGGCAGTTTTTGAAGATTCATCATGTGGGGAAAGAGGAATAAATAGGAAAAGAAAATGCTCAAAATATGAAAATGCCTTTTTTTAAAACAAACAAACAATGATTTTTTCTTAATCACAGTCTTAGGATCTCCAAGTGCTCTACNACTGTGCCAGCTACTAGGAAGAAAATTAACTCTATCCCAGCTGAAACCAGGACATCTAGTTGTTTTTTCATTTTAATAACTAAATGTCTCTTGACCTCTAGAGGCAGAGGTTTCTGTGTAATAAACCAGTTGTCAGATATTTGATTGATAGCGGTAGTGGACTGTAAATCTAATTACAATACTATGGAAGTGGCCAACCAATCCATTCGCTTCTCGTGGGCTCTACCTAATTCTGCATTACAGCCCTCCTTGCTTGAAACAAGGAACATTATAGCAGGTGACACTCAGCCCTGTCTGACAATGCTTGGGTTATTTTAAGAGAACAAATATGTCTGTGTATGATTGCTGAAGGCTATGACACCAAGAAGAAAGCCTGAGAATAATCCACAGGTACCTCTTGCTTTTTTTATACGTGTACGTGCACACATTTTCCTTATATGTGGTTATTTGTATGTACAAAAATCAGGAGATCTTTCCTGCAGTGTATATCTCTCACAGAAAATACCACAGTGGAATGATTGGTGGTGTCAGTGGTTAAGTTGCAATCTGGTCAGCAGTGTTGAAATACTATTTTCAAAGTGTATGAAGTGTGTAAGGAGCCTAGGACACAATTTCTTTCTGGTGAGCTCTGGAGTTACTACTGGGCAGGAGGACTACTTTGATTTTGTTTGGCTTTGGGGGAAATGCATGGTTCCTATCCTAGTTGAATATAGTACGGAAGATCATTTTCACAGTTCTGACTAAAAACCACATTACTAAAAAATTCAGTTTCTTCTGAAAGCAAATGGTTCTGCCAGATAAGGACTGTTTTATTTCCTTCATAAAATAAAGAAACAAGAGTTGATAGAAACTATAGCTTTTGAAAAAGGCAAACAGCTTTGGTCAAAGTCATATAGCTTAGATAAGGAAATTTTCATATTCCTTCTATGGCAAGGGGTTCCCCAGCACCGATTCTATCCTCCTATAAGCTGTTCCCTCTGTTTTAATATTTTGCTATTGTCTGTCTTTTCTGATGATTTATCTTGAGTTGTGAGTAATGTGAGGGCTTATTCTCAAACGGCGCTGCTTTTAGTAGCTATGGATAATGAAAAGCAAGTTCTGCTTCTGAAGATATGGTGTGATGATATTGGCATGACCATTTCAGTGAAGACGTTTTAGTGTCTCCTCAGGGCTAGAGGAAAGCTATTTATTTATAAGGCCTCTGTTTTCTGATGTGTGGAAAAGAGCACCAAAATCTGACTGCACAGATAAACTGACATGGACTAACTGAATGTATATCCATAGTCAAAGTACCCCAGTCAATGGTCTGACATGTTTTTGTATGGTATAGAGGATCTCAGAAGCTATGCTTTGCATCTTAAAAAATAAAATCCTTACAAAATGATTTTACAGTAGCATAAATCTGTGATACCATATTTCTATTGAAATGATATGTCTAACCTTATTAATATCTTCAACACTTTACTGAGTCTAAACATAGAGTGCATAGAGAGTATTGTTGGAAACGTATATCTAAGTGGAAGTACATCATACACTGCTGGGATTTCTTTGGTAGAAGATGAGGTCATTATTTCTTCACTCTTTAGGCTGCTGTCATATGAGCTTTGTTACTGAGGCTTTTCTTGCTTGATAGATGGTCTTGGATGTTTTGCTTTCTGTTGCTTTCTGCCTTATAAATGTTATTTCACTGTGCTCAGGTAACTGAGTTTTGTTGGAAGTGACTCATGCTTTTTTTATGTATGGAACACTAAGGTGGCTGCAGTGGTAGCACAATGTAGTAAAAAATTTACTCAGTCTATTTTAGGCTTCTGTAGGAGCGTTTTTGCACTAATGCCTCTCCATTTAATGTTTGAGTAACCTGCTGTCTCACTTGAACAGTTTCTTTTTTTTTCTTCTTCATGATAGATCTGTGAACAACAACTTTTTCACGTAAATTGAAAAAAGCAGAGGAGACATGGCCAGTTCAGCCCGAGAACATCTGCTTTTTGTGCGACGTCGCAACCCGCAGCTACGGTATACTCTGAGCCCAGAGAATCTGCAGAGTTTGGCATCTCAGGGCACCATGGCTGAGAACATGAACTTGCAGCGTGCCAACAGTGACACCGATTTAGTGACCTCGGATAGCAGATCTAGTTTGACAGCAAGTATGTACGAATATACCTTGGGGCAATCTCAGAACCTCATCATTTTCTGGGATATTAAGGAAGAAGTAGATCCAACTGACTGGATAGGACTTTATCACATAGGTAAGTCAGAACCATGTTGTAATATTTCTGTGTCTTTGTTGCTCTTTTGACACTTTTCTTTTCTAATACGTGTTCTAGCACACTACATAATTAATCTAAAGATAAAATTGAGTTAAGGCTGCAGAGTATTACCTTGGATTTCTCTTTGCTTTTTTTAGTGCAGTGAACTATGTAAAAACATGATTGTAATTAATGCAGATCTGTTTCCACAGTGACCTGCTGTAAAGGTGAAATGCATTCTTGAACAACAAATGTGCATACAATTTCCTGTTTTCTCCTTTGCTGGTGACTGGCTTACAGGCTGGAAAATTTAAGAGTACTGTATTCATCACAGAACTTGACATGCTGACTGTCCAATGTTTATGCAGTTTTTTGGACAAGTAAATTCTTAACATTTGTGAAAAGGTATTTTGTATAAGTCTGATTTTGTAGAACTGAAATTGTATCAGTTCTGAAGGAGCAGGAATTTCTGTTTATGAAGAATTCTTGTGGAAGGAAATCCTCTAAAGAGATTCTTTTATGTGGTTTTTTTTTTGCTGTTCAGGATATTTCATAGGAGGGAGCTGGCAAGAGCTCTAGGCTGGCATGCAAGGTCCTGTGGATAGTGCGTGCATTAGCAAATAATGTGGCTCAAAAGGAGTGGATCAAAGCAGTTGGTGCTGAGACCCTAGCATCAGCAGCACATTTGGGTTGGGATTTTCCATTGTATTATGTTTAATCTGGTCCCTAGATCCAAAACATCCCTGCTGCGTGTGTAGTTTGGGGCTGTCCAAAGGACAATCTTCATGTCCCCACTAGGAACGGGAGCATAGCTAGCAGGTAGCTGTAGGGGCACATGGGGCTTAGTTGTCTTCTCAATGAAACCAGTTCACGTGCACTAAAATTACTCTCTGAATTTAACCAGTGCTCGGTAAGAACACTTCAAAATTACACTGCTTCTCTGAACTTAATTACTAATGTAGAATGGACCTGTCAATTCAACCTGCAAAGTTGAGGAAAAGCAGAAAATTTGGAAACAGGTCTGACCGCTGAAATTTTGTCCGCGCTGGGACTAAGCTTAGTGCAATGAAATCGGTCTCAGTAGGATTTCAGAGAAATATTTGCTGTGCCAACATTTTCTAAAATGTTCCATCTCTGCATCATGTAATGTTACATGCTGTGGAGATGCTGTTTCCAGTTCTTATTCTTTTTTTGTCTGATATTTTCTTCCAACATTACTGCAGCTCCACAAACTGGACAGTGTTGACTTGTGCTGTTCCAGTACCTCATTATAAAAGCTTTATTGGAGTTGCTGCATGAGATGCAGTCTCTCCTGGAATGAACTGTGGGTGTGTGCTAACATTAAGCCACCTAAATGAAGCATCTCCGTAATAAACAGAAACTAATCTTCCCAGAAACATTAGCAACTGAAGTGTGGTCTGTGCTGTAAATGTACAGACTGCTAAATGGAGATTAAACATTCTAATTTAAGTACATTGAGAGCTTGATCTAAAGGTTTGACACCACTTCACATTGTTTTTATTTTGTGGTTCACAGCACTTCAGGATTGGTATTCAAGATACTGAAGTACAGCATCTTTCTATAAAAATACTCATTGGTTCTTATTGTAGGCTATAAATTATTTTTATCCTACTTTCGTGATTAAAAATATTTCTCCTTTCAGTCTGTTGAGCCCCTAAAGTACAAAACAATGTTAATTTACCATAGGGTAAGAATCTTATAAGGAACAGCCAAATTTATGCCTTCTTGGGCCTAAAACCTCCATCATGCTACTGTGTAATACCAGAGTATTTGAGATATATGTTGGGTTTCCTGTTTTCTTTTTAAATGATGACAAGTCCAGGAACTCATTCACATTGAGCTTTTATCTCTGCTGCCACTTGAAATCCATGAGCGCTGGCAAGAGTTTTGTTGCTGATTTAAAATAGATCTGAGCAGAGTCTTTCCTTTAAGACTTGTGGCTTTGTTACTCTGAATGATGGAATTGCACATTTTTTACAATAGAGAGGTAAGGATATATTCAGCCTGATAGGCAGGCCTGTCTATCTTTGATTTAGTGTTTTTTTTTTTATAAACTCTTTCAAGTATCTAGCATGTTTTAAAAACAAAAAATAATAAACTTTTGTAGACATAGGTAAGTTACATCCCACAGGGTATAATCCAGGATTTTCAATCCTTTGTAATAATTGCCGTGAAGTACTCCCAGTTCCTACTTACTCCTTTGGAAGTCGAGGACACTCACTTCTTCCTCAGGAGAGGGATGTTTGTGGGTGAATACATTTACAAATAAAAGCTCAGTTTTCAAACACATTATTAACATTCAACGTCGTTGCATGCTGTTCTTTAAAATGACAACCATTTCACTTGCAAAGTTGCTCTCCTCTGACACTGCCTCGTGAAGGCAGTGGAAATAGTGTATGGTCATGAACACAAGGCAGCACTAGGGCTGTACCAGCCTAGTGCTGTACCACTAATGTTCCCCCATGTCTCCTAGTAAAGCACCATTTTTCAAGGAGCTGGGAACAGAAAAAGGCAAATATTTTGTTCTTATTTTAAAAAACATATTGTGTAACCAAAAATACAGCCATGTGGCTTTTTTTTTTTTTTTTCAGTGTTGGTTGTACAATTAACTGTCATGAAAGCTAGATCAGTATTTTGTTGTTATTTCTGAAATTGAAGAGAAAGTGAAATTCTAAAGAATTTCATCATCATTCTGAGCTCAGGCATTAGTACAGTGATCTGGCAAAGGTCTGAAGCAATCCAGGTAAACGTCCACTTCAAATTAATTTTGTAGAACACATCCATTATAAAAAGAATTGAAAATGATGCACTGGGAAACTGCCTTCCCTCTTTGTTCATTAATTTGTTAAATTAGCTCTTGCTCATTAGTTTTCTATCATGAGAAAGCAGTCATTTCTGTGCTGCTTAGTGCAGTTTTACTGCATGGTGAAAATTGCAGTGGCTCACTAGGAATCCCACCAAATTTACTAGATCCCTTTCTTTTTTTAAGAGACTGACTAGAAATTACTGTACAAATTCACCCAGACACTGGTTGGTGCAGCTGGTCACAAGAGTGTCAGTAATCAGAGTCACTGCCTTTACTACTATGTGTTTTGGCTTACAGATGATTGGCTTACACTAGGGAATAGCAGGTGGAGCTTTTTCTAAGTGCAATACAATTTCAGTGAAACGTTTGACCTGCTAAATGGTTATGAAAATAGATGTTATCTTTTTCAAAAGAGAAAAGCCTGAGGGGAGAAACACAGAATCATACTATTCTGAAGGACTGATTTATTGATTGATTGATTGATTGATTTTAAGTACACATGGATTTTTTCCAGACTTTCGTTTTTTAAAAAGCGGGGGGGTGGGGGGTGGAGTCATAAACGACCAAATACTTTGTAGAAAAGACTGTGTGGGTTTTTTTCAATGTTAATTCACTACAGTGTCCTCAGGATACTCCTCTGTGGTAACTTTTGATCTTTTATTTTGAAGTACAAGAAGCTGAACTTAACTGTGAAAAAATTCTACATAGCTCTACATAGCTAAATTCATGCTCAGTTTTTCGAGAATTTTGTATTTTAAGGAATGTTTTTAGATACGTTTGGAAGCTGCTTTTAGTACCATACTCATATCTTCCTCTGTTTCATCACTGTGTGCAGCCAAAATGTGATCTGTTTTCTTATTGAGGGACTGCTGTTTACAGAGGCTCTTTCTCTTTTCTAGTGTATGCCTAAGGATTACCAGAAGAAAAAGTGTATGTGAGGGACACATCGTACTCTGTGGAGGCAAACATCCTTTTTCCTGACTATTTTTGGTTTTGTACTGTCTGAACTCTTCAAAGTGTCAGTAGCACTTCTTGAACAGTCTTGTCCATCAAGTTTTGTTGAAGCAGCTTTCTAGCTCCAGAGGCGAGATGCGTGGAGAATGTAGATAACACATCTATAAAAGCACAGAAGGGTGTCCCAGTGAGACTACATGCAAGGCAAAAATGTTATTTCTGAGTCTTCGTTCTTTAGGTAAATTGGGCAGTGTTGCATGAAACATGAAATTGTCGTAGCTGAAATGCGGGTTTATAATTTTGAATTCAGCTTTAAGCTTTGCCTAGAATAGTCTTCTCATGTCTTCAGGACAGGTTTATGAGCATTGTCACTTGAAAGTGATGAGGCGTGATGAAATTCAGAGAGGGGGCTTTTTAGTAGAGGTATTGTACCTGTGCTTACTCTGAAGAGCAAAGGTAAATTTTCAGTCTCTCTGTCCTAATGTGAAGGAAGGAAGAGGTCCATTCTCTCAATTTTAAAAAAATATTTTTTTTAAAGAGCTAAACTAGAATTTAAACTGAAACCCTTCTTCATCTTTTCAAGTGGTAGAAGACTACGGAATTTAATAAACACATTTTGCATCCTGTTAGACCCGTGATGTTTTCTTGTCCAGTACCGACCCACCTTTTGCTCTGTACATGTGTGCTTTAAAAACGTTTGTTCCAAGCAATATTTAAGCTATTGGAGTTTTACAGACACTTTTTCCTCTAATTAAGAGGAATCTGAATCTTGCTATGGCAAGAGTGGTCAGGCTCTGGAGTCCTGTAGTGAGTAAGGCTGTGCAAAGTATTGGACCCAGTTGCAATCAAAAAAGAGAAATGGATATTCAGTTCAAAGGGTCTATGAGACATCCCAGTTTTCTTGCTGTGTTACTGTAGCAATAGGGTACCAGGACTTCCTTGGGAAGTGAGAACTGTTCAAGATGATGAGCAGGTGGCTTCTCCACTGCTCGTAGGATGCTGGGGGAAGTTGACTGTTGATGGGTTTTATGGGTTGCCCTGAAGTCTCATATTTAAAGAAATTAGAAAGTACAAAATAATAAAAAGTCAGGAGAGAGAAGGAAACCCTACTTCTGGTTTAAATAGATTAATTCCCATGGCCAAATTGCCTAGGTTGGCCTATTTTTATCCTAATTTATGGAGTCCTAGTTATGAGATGCATGCCCTTGTTCTAGAGATTCTTAGCACATTTAAACTGCTGGCTATCAAAGGTCATTATTTTTATTTCCTTCAGCTGCTTTTCACAGGCTGCTTGGTTTTTTGTTATACCTACTGCATGGATCCACAATAGCATTATAAAAACAAAAATCAAACCAAAAAACTGATGCAGAGTTATATAGGGCAATTTAGATAGGATCTAGGTTTATACTAAGCCTCCAAGGGTAATGGAGTTTGGAGCTTTTCCATTTCAGGTCAGACAAGATTAAAAAGAAAAAAGCTTTCACATGAACTGCCTTTAATACACTTCAAATAGTGGCTTACATTAGACAGAGAGATTATAAAATCTTAAGATACTTTATTCCCAAAAGATTTCTCTGGTATCCACTATAGAAAACATACAAAGTAATAACTTTATTAATCTTCCAGAAAAGCCTGATTATTCACTTGATTGTTTTTTTTTCTTTCCAACATGAGTACTTTTCTGTACTTTAAAATCTGAGCAGTACTGTTAATGTCTATTGAATAGTTACTAGGCATAACAATACTAATTTGTGGTTATTCCTCATTTTGGCTGTAGCTAAAGTCTGCAAACCACGGACTTGACTTTCTATATAGGAGTCTGTCTTTACCCAGCTGGCTCCATGGCAGAGTCTTTGGCTTAGGCTTCCAGGAGGCTGGCATTACACCATTTGTTGTCAACCACTGGGGATTTTGGGGATTGTGACATCATCTGAATACTTAAGTGCTGTGGTGGTTTTGTTCGCTTTAAAAAAATAAACAGAAGGACTAGCTATGAAGCTCTAGAAGAGCTATACCTGTGCAAGTTGAGATGTCAGTGAAACTCCCACTGGAGATGCATGCTTAAATAATACATATAACAAAGCAAAATTTATAGTTGACAATAGATAGGATTACAGGAGAGAACTTGAATTAATGTTAGCCTGCATCGGGGATTGGCACTAGTCTGTGTCTGCCTGATGTTGATATTTGTGATACACAAAAGTATGTGGAAAAAGCTGCCTTGAAATACCTCATTTGCTGATGACAGTAATATTTAGGGAAAGGCCACCTCTTGAGTAAGCTAATGAAAAGTGAAGGCAGTCTAATATAGCAATTGTATCCTAAAATCATACGTGGTGAGGCTTACAGTGATTTAAAAAAAAATAATAATATCTGTAACAAACCAAGGCTCTTCAGAAGCTTCCCTTCCAGGTACTGCATTTCAATCTTACTCTTTCCTTTCTTCCTAGATCCAGAACCACATGCAAAGCTACTTTTTTCTCAACACAGAATTTGGTACTTTCTCCTCCTCAGTTGTGAGCTGGTAAATTTTGCTCAAAAATCAGTGTATGGACAGCATAATACCTTCTCTTTACTGCAAAAGTTAGAAGTCTTGAATAGAAGGTGCTTTTTCTCTGTATTTTCATTGCATGCAGCAGACAGATACCTGAAATGATACAGTCACTACGTTAAAATACACTCATTATATTTGTTTAAAGAAGAAAATAATTACTCCCTTGCTAAAAGAAAAAAAGAAAACCTAGGATCTTGTAGGATGATATTTATGTCTGGAAAAAGTTCAAGCTGTGACAGAGAAAGTGTTGCCAGCACATCCAAACTTTTCGGTTAATTGTGGTTTTTAAGTTTTTGAGACACCCCTGACCTGAAAACTAGACAAATGTAGCTGCAGGGAGGACACTTTCAGCTGTGTTGTCAGTATCTTTCCACTGCAAGAGGTTTTGGCATGACAACGTTTATAATCCTTTGCATAGAAAGCAGTGTTCTCCCCACCCTGCCTTTTTAAGTGCCTGTTCCAGCAGATGGGAAGATGGCTAATACAAACACTGGATGATGGAAAACAATGTACACTTCTGAATTCGTAATATTCCCTTTTACCATAAAACTGCCTTGTGTTAGCTTGGGGTTTTTATTTGTTTGAAGTAAGTTGGCTTACATTTTGATTTTG
>VZTL01068161.1:5089-19997 GCA_013400535.1 Scopus umbretta | reverse complement strand
ACCACATGCTCATGCACTGGCTCTTTCTAACTTTTGGAGCCCATAGACGGTAACATCAGAGGGAACTCAGAAAGCTTAACCTGTGGGCAAAGTAGATGCTGTATATCTGGTTTATTGATATGTATTTATATACACAGAACTATTACTGTAGGTGTCTATGACATAAGCCCACATCCACTGTGTTATATTTACATGCATCAAGCCTCAGTAACTTTGTTACTGTTATCACACAGCCAAATTGACAGTAAGGAATTAATGTTAGTTTTCAGTTTGGCTTTGCTTTTTGTTGGTTTTTTTTTGTTTTCCTGGGAAGGCACTGCTCATTGTGTTTCATCCCTTTGGCTAATCTTGAAGAACAACGCTATAAGGAGGAGAGATTACCATATGAAATGTCATTTTATATCATATGAATACCTCAAGAAAAAAAAGAACAAAGGTAAAAGGTCTAAGGGAGGAGATTAACTCGCTGTTCATGGATCAGTCTACCACAAACCACTACGAGTGAACTCCTTTAGCTTAACTCTCAGTTCAGAGCTGGGGGAGGGATTCCTATCTGATAAAATATACGAAGAGATTAATGCATTCTGTACACAGCCTACTTCATAGGTAGGAGGTGTTATTCCTGTTCCTGTTGCTGTGTTTTATCTAGCATTTTTTAAGTTTTTTCCTCTCTCTCCCTATCTGCCTTTCGTCATCTCTTTAGTTTGCAGAACTGTGCTGCAATCCCTTCAGTCTTTCTTTCTTTCCCTGTTGAGAGACACACACTGAAATCACTGCAGGCATTTGAATGCTTCATGCAGCACAGGAGTGAACACTGTGGGTCATCATAACAGCCAAATACGTAAACAAGTTCCCAAGAAATGGGGAAAGCCAAGCAAATGGGGAAGAACTTGTTATGAGACCTGCAAAAACACGGCTTGTTCTCTAATCACAAGGGATGCTCCACTGAAGCTCCCATCCCTCATTAAATCAATAAAATCATGTATCCTTTATTTTAATCCTGTATTCCAAGGAAGGATAGAGACTGAGGCTTTTCATTTCATTGTTTCTAACAAATCACTGAGATGATATTGACTAAGGTTGATTCCTCTACCTTAGTTTTGCAGAAAATGTCAGTATGGAGGCAGGTGCTGGGCATTCAGCCACTTTTTTTCAAAAGCAAAAAAGGAGATCTGTGACATCCTCACTGCAAATACTGTAGCTTTCTGAGACATTTTGTTTGGTTTGATGTTGTGCTGCAATGACGAGAGAGGAAGGATCTGTTATGTACAGCTGCATGAATCTCTGGATTGAAGTTTTTACAGCCTTAGATCCTCTTTTATACAGTAAAGGGGAGATGAAAGCAAATAACTCACATGCCATGAAACAGAGGTACAATGGGATTCTGAAAGGCTTAGCATTCCTGGTAAGTATTTGATCGAAATTCAGACAAGGGAACTTTGCACTGTCATTTGGTGGAGTGACAAACATGGTAAAAATACCTCCAAAATCTTCTTGTTATTTTGTCAGCTCCAGCTTGATTGAATTAGCAAAGAATGAGTCACAGTTAAAAAAAAGAGCCATTCTCCCCTGAAATTTATTAAAGTTTGGGTGGTAAAGAAGCACATGTTTATTTCCTAAATGAAATGCAAGCAGAATATGTATCAGGCCATGTAAACAGTTGTGCTACTTTCCTATGCAAGGCATGTTCAAAAATTATCTTTTACTGAGACCATAAAATGCCTCCAAATCTCAGTGTAAATGGGGTTTCTGTTCCCCACAGTTATTTATCTGCTGTCAGATCTTGTATATCTTCTGTGAAAAAATGCTTGGGTGAAAATGGTGAATAATGTAAATACAGGCTGGTTGTTTAGCAAAGATTGTTCATCTTCAGGGAGAGTTCTTTTGTTCCAAAAAGTGTTCTGTGTGTATTTCTTTTCTGAAAGATGCTACTAACACTGTGTCTCTGGTCAGTTTAGGTAGGGTCTAACCAATGTACGTGTTAGTCACAAAACTGATATAACATGCTGTGACTTGTGGTAACTTCAAACACGCTGCTTATTGAGCTAGTCTGCTGTTTACTTAGTTTTCAAGAATGTTACATAGTGATAGATTAGAAAAGAAAAAAACCTTCACTGAATGAATCTACTGATTCTTGGATAATGCTGGGTAATAATAATGATAGCAACAATAAACGTAATAAGAATAAAAGGAGAGCCTCTTACAGTAAAGTCAATCATTCTCACCTTCAAATAACATAGACCACCCCACAGCCTTTCACTTGATCAATGAGTAATCGTAGTTTGGAGTCAATAAGACCCCAGCAAAAATCCTTGAAATATTCTAGATGTACCATGATCACAATTGCAGACCTATTAGCACTTAAATAAACAGAAGTAACAGAAGACAGCAGGATGCCCCCAGATTAACTTTAACTAGTAATTTTCCTCCAAGAAGTAATTAAATAAAAAGGTACTTAAATACATTAGTTAAGTTAGAACCTATCTCATGCAGTGAAAGCTTAACTGGTTGTTGAAGCACTAATGTGTAAAACAAACGTCCAGTTGTTTTACCAGCTGTAGAAGCAGGTATGTTCTGTGGCTTTGTCTACAATACAGTCTGTCACAAGAAGGAGGAATAACTGGTGTGGCTCAGAAGGAGCTAGCTGCATTACTAGGGTTCAGGAGCTCTGCATGGAGACACAGGTAAATTACTCCAGAATATCTGCATACCATTGTGGCTCAGTAGCCAGATCTGGGTTTGGGACTTGTTCATCACCTGTCCTTGGGTCTGCCATATTGTGGCATGTTTTCACCTACTAACACCTAAGTAAGCTTTTACAGGTAGTCATATTCTTTACAGGAGCTCCTGCTGCTTACCTATCACAACAGACAACTTTCTCTGCCAACAACATCCTGGGCTGCATTAGGAGAAGCATTGCCAGCAGGTGGAGGGAGGTGATCCTTCCCCTCTACTTAGCACTGGTGAGACAAATCTGGAGTGTTGGGTCCTCCTGGGCTCCCCAGTACAAGAAAGATAGAGACATACTGGAGAGAGCCCAGTGAAGGGCCACAAAGATGACTAAGGGAGTGGAGCACCTGTCATATGAGGAGCAGCTGAGATTGCTGGGAGTGTTCAGCCTCTTCTCTCAGCAGAAGAGAGGGCTGAAGAGGATCCTATCAGTGTGTATAAATACCTGATAGGAAGGAATGTAGGTGAGGGAGTGAGGCTCTTCTCAGTGATGTTCAGTTACAGAACAGGAGGCAATGAGCACAAATGAAAATGTGGAAATTCAACACAACGAAACACTTTTTTTACTGTGAGGGTGATCAAACACAGGAGCAGCTTTCCCAGAGAGATTGTGGAGTCTCCATCTGCAGAGGTATTCAAAATCCAACTGGACATGGTCCTGGGCAACCTGCTCTAAGTGGTGCTGCTTGAGAACAGGAGTTGGACTAGACAATCTCCAGAGGTCCCTGCCAACCTACCTATATGATTCTGTGATTCTGTCTGGACACTTCATGGGAATAAAGTATCATGAACTGCTAACAACATTTTGTTGGTAGCACTGGGTCATTACAACCTGGAGTTTCCATCCAGAACAGTGGTAGACTAGTCTGCAGAAGGGGCAGAATAGCCTGGCTGTCAAAATGCACTTTGTAGATAGATGTGTATATACCACTGAGATACTCGAGAGGGACATCCATACTGATTCAGAAAGAATCATGTGCTACACACAGTTTTCTGCACTCCCGGTAGATTGAAATTGAAGCCAGGGCATTCAGAGAAGGCTCAGAAAAGGTGCCAGGCTAGCACTTTTGCCCAAACTAATTTTGTGCAAGTAAATGAAATCTTTCTGTGATTTAGCTTCCTACCTGTAAAATGAGGGTAGTTACTAATAATGTTTCCTTTTCTATCTTGTGTATAGGTCCAGATATAATAAACCGGACCTATTCTCATTGTACAAAGTTCATGCAGCTGAACTGCACATGAACATAAAATGCATAAAGACATAATGATGATGGCAACAAACTAGGATCTTATCCTTTGGGAGGAATAGCATGTTTGTAGGATGTTTACTGATTGAATTTTCAAAGTAGGACTTCATTTCAAGTGCTATGCACAAATTAAAAAAGATATTTTTGAACTCCAGCAGCTGCTATGCAATACTTTTAGGCAAACTAGGCCAAAATGATACCATCAAGAGATATCTGTGTCTATTTTGCAGATCCTAACAGATTGCTAGATGACCCTTCAATCAGTCTCTAAATCAGCATAATATAGTACTCAGGAATATTTTTTTCTGTTTGTGTTAAAGCCATTTAGTACAATATACCTTGTGATAAGTCATTCACCATCTTCCTGTTCCGTTAGCTCCTTTCTGTGTATATTAACTAGGGCTGGCTGGAAGAGGTCTGGCTGAATAATCCTGTCAGAGAATGGAGTTTTATGTAAATCCAACCACTTCACACAATTCCATTTTGAAGAAAAAAGGGAAGAGTAAAGTTGTAACGGACTCAAACTGCCTTGTTCTTGATAGTGTCAAAACAGAGACTCTAATTGCTTCACCTTGAAATACTTTATTTAACATGTGCATATATATTATTAAAACAATGTGAAATTGTCAATTTTTTTTTTAATTTTCAGTTGTTTAGGTTCTGATTTGTCTGAAATATAACGAATATTTATATAATCCTGGTGAATAAATTTTTCATTTTCTGATTTCATTCAAAACAAATTCAAAATTCTCTAAGGATTGGAAATTCCCATCTCCAGAGAGCTCACATAATTCTTCCTATATGCACAAATCAAACACTCTGGCAAATCAGTTTAATAATGCTTTTTTTCTCATGCTAAGCTACACTTTGGCTGTGGAAGATATAGAGGACTCTGGTGCATTTCAGATTGTACAAGATGTGAATATGAATAGTGTGAAAGATGCCACATGACAGGAAGGATGACACAAGTAACAAAAGACTGCGGGTACTGTTATGCAATCCAGTTCTAAAGCAGAGCTGAAATAGATATCTACTGTGCCAGGCTCTACCTATTGAGTCATAGATTTAGCATGAGTTAACTATAATCTATATTCCATTAAAGATTAAGGGAGGAAAACATGATAAAATAACACTGCTTAAATGATGTAATTACAGGCTTCGTTCATGCAACCCCTTTACTAGCATCACTATCAGTGATGTGAAAGTCAGCTCTGCAGAAGGATAGAGGTGGGAAACCATATTATTATCACCCTCATTACTTCTGTATTTTTGGTTAAGAATCATGGGAACACGTTCCATTCTGGAGAATTTCAAGAGCTGTTTTACAATTTAAATGGCATTTTCTTATTCAACCCGTTTGAGCCTTGAATTTAGTCCATCATATTTATTCACATTAGTGGCATAGAAATAAATCTGTATTTCTGTTTCCTCTCTTTAGTCCTGCAGAGCCAATGCATCTATTACTGAGAGACCTGAACTTTTCCTGTTAAGCCTATGAACAGAGTAACTACCATAGATTTATTTTGGCTTTTGGCTCTGCCAAGGAAGATAATACTGTTCTGCAGGTGTAAGAGACCAAAATTTGACAGCAAGCTCTTACAATGGACTATGAGGCAAGAGTCCCAAAAGACACACCTGACAGTCAGAACCAAGGCTAAGTTGGCAGAGCTGGCTGTTTAAAAATATGTCTTTTTGTATCAAGGGAGAATGAATGTGACTTGGAAGCTCAGAGGCTTTGATGACACAGCACCAGATTACCTGTAGTTATCTGGTTAGGATAACATTTACAGATTTGAATACTATACCTTAATTTTGGGAAATTGAACTAGAATCACCTGAAATATGGCAAAAAAAGGCTGATCTTGTAGTGTGCAGCTGTGATCAGAAGTGCTGGAAACTTCAGGAGAAACCCTCTTCTGTTTTCCAAACCAGCACTGGTACTTCAGTCAAATTTTTCCTGTATCTTCATTGTGGGTAAGAAGTAATAACAGGAATCTTTTGATGTGCACTGCTTGGTACACAGAAATCCCCCGTTATGCATTTTAATAAAGTTAGTAAACTAATATCTAAAACAATGTTTTACAAATCAAACACTTTTTGGTGAGCTTTACAGAGTTTGTCAAATCTTGTCAAGAATGATTTGTCAAATAATTTAAGGCATAAACCCATACAAATAATCAAATAAATCACAGGAATATTATCCAATGAACTCTGCCTTTATGAATTAGTGTCATCCTGTTATGTGTCAAAACAGGCAAGCTTCATGGACTATTGAAAGAGAGCTGAAGTGAGATGAGTTTGGTGGGAACACACAGTGCTGATCTGCTCAGTCTAAGGGTGTATCTCGATCGGTCACACTTCTAACAGATGAACAAGGATCCTATAACCAAGATAGCCCCAGTCAAATGTAATGCCAAACTGTCTGGATCCACCAAAAGAGTAAAAACGAAAAAAAAATAAAAAAATCTGAGTAGCCTGGGACATGACGATACACACTTAGAGATGAAGGGAAAATAAATTAACTTTGGAGACCTTTCTCCATATCAGCTTTGACTGCATGAACATCTTCCAGCTACTTTTAGTATGCTCTTAATGTTAAATTTCACTGAAGAGCATTAGGAATGTATAGCAGTAAAATTGTAGCCATTAATTGAGATCTGTTGTATTAATCAGGAAAGACATATCAACAAGTATTCAGAGAACTCATAGATTCACAGGACTAAAGGACTGAGATCATGAAAGTTTCTAGTCAGATCGCAGGCCTCTGAAATGTGCCTCTTACTCCCTGTACTGAGCCCATAAAACTCAATGTTATCTTTCTCTGACTTGAGCAGTTAGCCAGAAATACAGATTCTGTTGAGTTGTTTAAGTCAGTAGGAAAGAGAAATTGATGCTAAAATCCTATTTATTTAAAAAAAAAATGTACAAAGGCTTCTTTTCTTCGTACAACAAATATCAAATGGGGAGAGATACTATCTCTCCTCGAAGCTCTGAGCTCTTTTCTAATCAGCACTTATCCCAACAGCTCTCTCTTGGCTTAGCTGTGGGCTGTGTTCCCAGTTTGTGTTCTGCCTTTGTCTGCTACTCCCTTAGTCGTTTTTTTTTTCTGCCTCCATTTCAAAGACACATACAAATTCATAGATTACATTCAGCCACAGTTACACCAAACTATCTGAGTAAGTGTTACCTAATTTGTTCTAATAATTTATCGTTTTTGAGTTTGTATCTTCCAGAAAGATAGCTACATATTCCGGAAAAGTATCATAATCTGAAGACACCAAGAGATGGAGTCCTCTTCTTTGCTTGGCTGGGTGTTCATATGATTAATCACTTTCACTATCAAATCTCTGTGCTTGATTCCTCACCTGAATTGTCTTGAGAACTGTTTTCAGCTTCTGATTTTCTTTTTTCTTTCTTTATCACATTTAAAGGCCTTCAGTAACTAGTGATTCCTCCTTGTGAAAGTACTTGGACACTGTGATTAATTAATCTCTTGGCATGTTTTCTGATGAACTAAAGAGAATGAGCTCTTTAACTCTCACTGTAAAGTATTTCCTTCAATCCTCAGATCATTTCTGTGACTCTTCTTTGCACCTTTGCCGGTGCATCAACACTGTAAAATGTGAGCACCAGAAGTGAAAAATAAGCATTACTCCTATCTAGTATCCTATATTGAGCTTAACTACTAATCTCTGCTCTGCTTTTCTGCATTACTTTTCTGGTTATACAAACAACAGCTGAATTAACTGCTTTGCTGGAGCACTGGGATTCGTGCGGAGTTGCTTATCCAGTGTAGGCTCTACAGTCTTTTGGAAGGTCTCTGCTTTCAGGGATGTCATCCCACTTCTAGAGTAGTGAAGTGCTAAATCTTGAATAGGTTGCGAGAAAAAAACACCAGTCTGTCGGGTTGTTTAAATTAGGAGTAGTAACTGGTGTTGCAAATGAGCAAGCGCACAACTTCGTATTTGAGTTTATCAATACCTATTTGCAATGAGCTGTTGTGCATTCAAATAGCTGTGGTCTGTGTTGCATGTAAAACTGGAAAGCTTAGATTTCCTGCAGAAGGGCTTGCCACAAATACCCATGTTTTTAATAGCAGTCCAAGCAAATCTTATTCCATTGCAAAGGCTTTAAAGAAGCCATAGTGAATAATCAACCTGCTCTTTCACTGACTAGAGAAATTTCTTGACTACAGAGTCATGACCTAATTTACATCATTATTTGCAGGTAGATGAAGAGAAAAAGGGGAACATCTTTCAGTACCACCACTGAAAATACATAGCACTACATAAAGAAGTGGCCAAAAGATGATATAAATTAGAAAAATGGGAAGATTAGACCCTAGGAACCTCCTTTCTCTGTGGGTTGTTGTAGCAAAAAAAGCTGGTTTATTTCTTTAAAATATATATTAAGCACCTGGAAGAGCAAAGTCATGTGCAAGAAGGTGTGACCTAAATGTAAGCTAAAAAGTGGGGAGAGAAGGTATGGTCCCAGAGTTTGCATTGCAAACTCCATTTTGCTAAATGGGAGAGATAAGTCCCCTATTCTCACCTCTGGTTTGGAAATATAAGCCTACCAATTTGAATAATATCCTTTCCACTGAGTTCTTCACCTTGCTTATCTATATGAGCTCTTAGTTAATTTGCTCTATGTATCTGGACTGTCTTGTGTGAAATAGGGCTAGATAAAAAAAAAAAAAAAAACTACACAAGGATTTGACATCAAGATTGGATCATTTGTGTAATTTTTATTTTGTCACATTCTTCCATATGTAATCCAGGATGTGCAACTGGTCCTTTCAACAGAACTTCAGGCAAATGCCAGTATATTAATTTGAATAGGAAATCCTCATAAGGATTGCAAGTACAGTTCAGCTGTACTCATATTTTAACAGAAGTAATAATTCTGTCACTGATTGTGCGATGAAATACATGCAGGACCTTTTTTTCACAGGGAGAGATAGGTGATATATATATAAACGTAAGTGAAGGTAAAGCTATAAATGAGGCTAAGTATATGGCCCTTCGTCTGAAAGCTCCTTTATACACATTCTCAATCCTCATTTTATTTCTGACAAAGCCTCTCTGAAATCCACAGCTTTGACAGAATTGAAAGGGACCAGTTTAGGCTTAGTTTGAGGTATGTATTTGGACAGCCTTTTTTAAAAAAAAGAGGTGGTCAATGATGTATTACTTTTTTTCTAAAATATACACTGGAAAACAAAAAGATTTACAATAAATTGAAGTGGAGGTTCATGAGATTTACAGACTGTATACACTGATTAGTATCTGAGCTTGTATAAAAGGGATTCCATGGGCTTTGCCAGGATCATATATTTTGAAAAATCCATATCAAAGTGCTATTATTAATACCTTAGGTTTGTTTTTTTTTAAAGACCATTAAAATTTAGCATTAAAATTAGAATTAGAGTAGATTTGTAATTAGTAAATATGCAATTAGAATTAGAGTAAATCTGGTGTTCCAACAGGCAAGTTTATTTTGGCCCCAGCAATTTCAGAATCAGGGATGAAAGGGTAGGATACATCAAGTTAGTATCTAACATGGAACAGATAAAAAAGCTTCCTGGATGTCTTTAGTATAAATGGGTGAATTTTTTTTGTCATATAATATGGATATGGGTGACATATTTTCAAATATTTTGCTAAATTTGTAAAGTTACTTCGACTGAAAAAAAGTGTAAAGAGAAAAAAGCATTAAAAATGGAGAATTTTTACTGTCTGACCCTGATTTCCCTTAATGGGCCTGATTCTGACCTTCACCCACATGTCCATGTCCCAGCTCAGCTTCATCCCATCCCTGTCCCCAGGGAGGTGCCTGGTGCCAGGGGCTGAGGCTGCCCTGGTGCACCTGGGCTGTCCTACTCCTGGCTGGGGTGGTGGGACAGGCCCTGGCTGTCAGGCACTGCCTTGTGCCCACCCCTGGGGTTGGGGCACAAAGGTGTCAGGAACCCTTCATGGAGGCACAAGTTGCTCCTGAGTACATTCAACCGTAGAAAGTGTACCAGAAGCAGAAGAAAGGGCAGGTATCCCAGGAGAAATATAGAGACACTGTCCAAGCATGCAGAGATACGGTTAGGAAAGCCAAAGCCCACCTGGAGTTGAATCTGGCAAACAATGTGAAGAGCAACAAGAAGGGCTGCTACAGGTACAGCAACAGCAAAACCAAGAGTATGGAAAATGTAGGCCCATTGCTGAATGGCACAGGGGACCTTGTGACAAAGGATATGGAGAAAGCTGAGGTATTCAATGCATTCTTCACCTTGGTCTTTACTGGTAAGACTTGTCTTCATCAATTCCAAGTTCCTGAGAGCAGTAGGAAAGTCTGGAGCAAGGAAGACTTATTTAGTGGAGGGGGATCATGTTAGGGAACACTTAAACAAACTGGACATACACAAGTCTTCAGGACTTGATGGGATGCACATGTGAGTGCCAGGGGAGCTGGCCAGTGTCCTTCTGAGGCCACTCTTGATTATCTGTGAAAGGTTGTGGCAGTCTGGGGAGCTTTCTGAGGATAAAAAGAAAGCAAATGTCACTCCTAAGGAAAACTAAAGGCAGATAAGGCTCACCTTGATGCATGGGAAGGTGATGGATTAAATCATCCTGGAAGCCATTTCCAAACATATAAAGGACAGGAAGGTGACTAGGAGTAGTCACCATGCATTTACGAAAAGGGAAATCACTTCTCCAAATACTTCATCTGATAGCCTTCTACAACAACAACAAAATGACTAACTCAGTGAACAAAGGAGTAGTGGCTGATACTGTTTATCTTGATTTTAGTATGGCTTTCAAAATCACATAACACCTCACAGACAATGCTTTCAACACTGCCTCCCATAAGATCTCATGGAGGAGCTGTACAAGTATGGGCTAGATAAGTGAGGTAGACTGAAAGGTTTGTGAGCAGCAGTACAATATCCAGTTGGAGGACAGTCACTAATGGTGTATTCTAGGGGTCAGTACTGTTTAACATCTTCATGAATGACCTGAGGGACACAGTACACCCTCAGCAACTTTGCAGACAATACAAAACTGTACTGGGTGGGTTGATAGCCAAAATGGGTGTGCTGTCATTCAGAGGGCCCTCAACAAGGTGCAGAAATGGGCCAACAGGAATCTCATGAAGTTCAACAAAGGGAAAGGCCAAGTCCTGCACCTGCAGAAGGAATAAACCATGCATCAGTACAGGCTGGTAGAAAACAGTTTTGCAGAAAAAGACTTGGTGGTTAGGGTGGACAAAAATTTAGACTCAAGCCAGGAATGTGTCCGTGCAGCAAAAAAGACCAATGGTATCCTGGGCTGCATCCCCGGAACTGAAAGGTCAAGGGAGGTGATCCTTCCTCGCCAGTCAGCATTACTGAGACACATCTGGAGTGCCAGATCCTGGGCTGGGCTCCCCAGTACAAAAGATACATGGGTGTACTGGAGAGACGCCAATGCAGGGCCACAAAGGTGTTTAAGGGACTTGAGCTTCTTTCAGGATAGGAGAAGCTGAGAGAGATGGACTGTGCAGCCTGGAGAAAAGCAGGCTGAAGAAGATCTTATCACTTTGTATAAGTACCTGATCAAGTGGAAATGAAGAAGAAGGAGCTAGGCTCTTTTCAGTGGTGGTCAGTGACAGGGTAGGCAATGGGCATAAACTGAAATACAGGAAATTCCATTTAAACAAAAGAAAACTTTTTTACTGTGAAGGTGGTCAAACACTGGAACAAATCCACAGAGGCTGTGGATGCTCCCTCCTTTGAGAGATTCAAAATCCAGCTGGACACAGTCTTGGGCAACCTGTTCTTGTTGACCCTGCTCTGAACAGTGGGGGTAGACTAGGTGATCTCCAGAAGTCCCTTCCCAGCTCAGCGACTCTGTGATTCAGAGAAACTACTCATGCTCAGAACCCCTGAACATGTTTGCTTCCTAAAGTCACACAAGAAAGGTAAGCCATGTTAGACTCCATACTAGGAATTAGTTTTCTTGATTATCTGACCAATGTTAGTCCAAGACAAAAAGCAAGTTATTGATTCAAAAATTTTCTATTAGACATATAAAAATAGACTGAATTTTTAAGCTGATGTCAAGGTCTCAAACTAAGTTAGAGGTGGTCTAAGTCATCTCTTCTGGATCTTTGCTTATTAGGACACATTTAGTAAAAGATCTGTGACACCAGCAAAGATGAAATTTTACATGCTGCTAAATTTATTTCATTCACAGCCACTAGAATGGATGGTTTACCTCATCTCCTTTTACATTTCAGTAAACCGAAGCAATGGTCTGCTGAAGCTAAAATCACATTGGTCCTGGAACATGAAAATGGACCCCGTTTCCTTTAATAGTACAACAGATCACGCTTTTTTGTCAAGTTTTGCCAGTAAAACCATTGTTCTGGCTAGGTACATGATTTCATTAAAATCATTTTAATAGATGGTTTTACAAGGAGGGCTACTTTTTTACAGAAAAAGGTAATAGAAAAAGTACAGGAATGCTTCTTATAAGTTACCTTTAAACTATACAGTGGCTTGGGAGACGGGTAAAATAGAGTCTAATACATCTTTGCAGATTACTGTATAACAAAATTAGCCTTGGCTGGCAGATATTCAACTAGAAATACTTGAAATGATTTCCAGACTGCTAAAATCATGCTGTTCCCTAAAATGATATGGTATATACAGGCAGTTGGTAGGCAAGATGTTATCAAGGTTCAGGGATCAAGGATATATTATTCCAACCTACTGAGAAAATTCAAGCTATAGAAGTTCCAGTGAGATATCTGTTGCAGAGATGCCACCCTAAGTTGATGCGCAAAAGAGTAATCTTTACACAAAGTGCCAAATGTCTGACACGTGTACACAGAATGGGGAAATCTTATGAAAACAATGTTACTGTTAAGGAAGTATTCCAAATGCCAACACATTTTTTCTGCAAGATCCTTAGCTTTGATTTTGGATGAGTGATTCATATGTAATATTCTTCTTTAGGTCTGGATAATTGTTTGAAACCTATCAAAATATACTAATATCTATCTAGTCTAGATTACTACACAGGTAGTGTAGACCTGGCAATAGCAAAAGTTTGTATCTTTTTAATAATAATGTGATTATTTTATCTTAGAAAAATGCAAGAATTTTTCATAGACATGATGTAAGTCTTGTTTAAATTTATGGTGTGCATGTTCAAGTTATTTTTATTTGAAGAACTTTATTGCTGTGGCTCCCAGAGTACGAAGCTCACGCCTTCATTGCAACACATACTATGCATTCCTTTCTTAGAGAGTTAACAGTGAATGACATTATCTGTGACACTCCAGAATATGTCCATTCCAAGAGAGTGGGCTTTCATAAGTGCACAGTTAGTTTATGCTGTACTCAAATGACAAATGTTTCATCATGCTTGCATGGAACTACAAGAGTGCAAGAAATATTGCTTGGGATCACGGGTCTTTGTGAAACGAGTGATGCTGTGTTGGAATATATAGATACAATGGTTCTGATTCTCTTCTCTATTCAAATAATAATTCTTTTTTTCAGGAGCAGTACCAGTTGCCTTGCGGTGTGCCTAAGACCCCAAGGGAAGACCTGCTGCAAAGAGCCTACAGTATAAGAAAGTGAAAGCAAATCACTAGTGACAAATAGAGAAACCTAAAGAAGCATTAAGGCAGGTCTATACAACAGACAGTGGCTTTATCACACTGGTACCTAAACCATTGACAATTCTTTCTGTAGACTGACTGGCAAGAGAGATTACTAAGAAAGAATTTAAAATAGTTTAATGAAATGAATTTGTTAACTAGAAAATTCTCCCAAACAGAAAGGAAAACATGAGAGAAAACATGAAGATGCTAATCTGAAAATTTAATGAGTGAATAAGAGCTGTATTGGTGATATGGGAAGGAATGAAAGACAGGAATATAGGAATATTGTCTTTAGACAGTGTTATACTGTCTAAATTCCTGTACTACTTTTAGTATAGGTATACGGGCATACAATCTTAGGACTTGCTTTGCTTGTGTAAGCAGATGTCTGCAGTGTAAGACTTGCCCTGGAGATGCTAATGCAGCTAGAATCTGCAAAATTCAAATATATACTGCAAATGAAGACTTAAGGAGTGGTCTGAGTGGTAGATGACAATCCAAAGCGTAAATATCTTACACAGGCAAGACGGTGATCCAGTATGCATGAAGGAAACTGCTTGAGTGAACAGAGAATCAACCCGGGATTTCTGTAAGGTAGACATATAGCAAAAAGACAGCTTTGTGAGTTGCCTGTTCAGAGATAGTAACTGAATGAATGTTTGCTTAAGCGATTACCCAGGCTAGAGGTGGTAGCTGAGTTAATGTTTGCAGACAAGATTACCCAGAAATATGGTAGGTGTAGTAGGATGGCCATTTTTCAGTTTAACATTTTACTTTTGGAAAATGTTGCTTTGTAAATAGTGCAAAGTTTTGTAGAGGAAATTAATCTTCAGTGTCAAGAATTTGTCACTGGTAAAGATGAAACGAATTTTCATTTATGGAAACAGAATTTCAGTGGACTCACCAGGATTTTGTTTGGAGAATCTGTCTGGTAAGAAGTGCATTTCTTCGTTGTTTTACTTCTGAGTGGGAAAAAATTATGAAGATAACAGTGAAGCAGAAATCCTGGTTCTTATCTAGACTGGACTCTATGGACCCTGTGGCAACATGAAGTTATTTCCTGTGTTGAAAATGGCAGTCCACACATGGAGAATAAGGAAGAAGTGGTGGTTGTTGGACCAGGAAGAAATTATTACAGATTTTAGTCAGTGTGGTTTCCACTCAGTAGATTCTGTGTTGGGTAGCAGTGCTAGGAAGAGATGAGTAGATTGAAGACAAGGTCCCCTCTCTTAGACAAAATCAGTAGGACTCTGTGAGACTGTACAGACAATGCTTCTGCTCTTTTCCCT
>VZTL01068160.1:5467-17885 GCA_013400535.1 Scopus umbretta | reverse complement strand
AAACCAAAACAAAAAACCCAAAAACCCCTACACTACAGTTTTAGTTACTTCTGTAATTCTTTCAAACTCAGTGCAAAATAAATTACTTCTTTCAAAAAATATTAGTGCAGAGAAAATGTACAGAGAAAATACAGTGTGGGCAAATGTTATGCTGCTTTCCCTGAAGTATTCGGGTGACCTTATTCTGTAACAACATGAAAAAATGATGTTGGGATAAGAAGGTCATTCAGACATCAAGCAAAAATCAGTCTTTGTCCTTTGCCATAGAGATTTTCAAGTATTTATCAACTACTCTAGATAGGAATTCGACAACTGATTTGATGTGTATGATATGCAGATAAAATCCTGGTAGATATTATTTCCTGGAGATATAAATAATTACATAGTTTTGTAGGAAAGTGATAATCAAAGCCTTTTTTGCAAAGCACACACCTTCAAGTATGATTTTGTCAACAAAATCTATTCTGTTATTAATAGAGATTTTCATATATACATATACTTGTTGGAATATTACAAAGAGTTGCAGATACAAAATGAAGCTATTTATTGATCAGAACGGATCTTTTTTTCCCTTGAGTCTGTGCCCTGTCTGTAAAGTAAAAGTGCTGACTGCTGCACACTGCTGATTGCAGATTTTTTTGACAGCAAAGACCTGACTCTTCCCTAATCCATGTAGCTGCATTGTACGAATTACAAAGCTTATGTGACAGACCTGTTCTGTATTCCAAGAACTGCAACATACTTGTCATCAGATAGAAGCAAGAATGCACAAGTCATCACTTTACTTTGGAAGCAGAACAGATGATTGAAATTATTTCTTACTACTAACTAATTCCCCTTTTAGTAGAGATAAGCTGCTTTGTTCAGCTGTAAATGAAACATTAGGGTATTAGCTGTCAAACCAGAAGTATTGGAGAAGCTAAGATTTTATCATCAGTAGTAACATTTTGGGCAATAAATTGTTTTGTTGGGCAGAATACTAATCTCCAGAGGTACAAAGAAACAAAGCTCATTAAGGTAAGTGCTTAAAGCACACACACAAAAAAGCAAAGACAAAGGCTTATTATCTTTGTTTTGGGGATAGATAAAACATTTGCACTTTTCCACCTCTGTGTAGCACTGAAAAATTATGTGGTACTGTTAATAAAAAGATGCATTTGTAGACTTGTAGAATGCNAATAGAAATAAGTTTAATACTTAATACGAAGAACAAAAATATGCAGCTGAAAAATTGCACAGAAGATTCTGTTAATAGCTGACAGAAAAGTATTCAATATTTTTCTGTGCAACATCTAGGATTTTGAAACACTGAAAGACAGCTTTGCAGGCTATCTTGTAATCTACAAAAAAG
Source organism: Scopus umbretta (assembly GCA_013400535.1). Taxonomy (NCBI): domain Eukaryota; kingdom Metazoa; phylum Chordata; class Aves; order Pelecaniformes; family Scopidae; genus Scopus; species Scopus umbretta. The sequence goes on along the minus strand of VZTL01068160.1, from coordinate 16,534 downwards.
TCACAAAAGATGCTTTAGAACAAATCAAGCAAAAAAGAATAAAGTAGAAGACAGTTGACCAAAGCGGGTTATATATTAATGGCTTTCAGTAGATAGGAAACCACAGACAGCTTTTGGGGTGAAATCCTGTATAGATAACAGCAAAAAGTACTGAAGTCTGCTAGTTGTATTTTAACAGACACAATGTTGTTTAAATGCTGCTGTCAGTCACTGGATCATTGTCTGATGATGGGCAAATCTTTTCTGATCTGCAGCTTTGTTTTCCTTCTCTGTGAAACAGAGATTATAATATTGGCCCACCAGTATAATCTGCTTAATTTTACAGGATTAAGTAAAATAATAGTCAGCTTTCTTTGTTATTGGCTAATACTGAAATTAATGAAGTTGCAATTTCTTCATTTGGGATAATTGTGCTCATCTGAGGGACAAAGTACTAAGGTTTGGTGAGGAGGATTCAGTGCTACTTTATTTTACCATCTTAGGTTATATTGTTAGCTGAAAAGAATATTAATATTTTATACAAGTGCTTTATAGGAACCCCTCAACTGTAAAAGAATATAAACTTGATTTTAAAATTCAGATTTAATCTGAAGAATTCAGATTTTAAGAATATAAATCTGCTGTATGCTAGCGTGTTCCTTGTTCAGTCGTAGTTTCACTGTAGTGACCTGGAACAGCAGGAACCTGTAGGCTGTTGTTTTACTCCAAATCCTGCATCAAACCAAATGCAGCCTATCTTTATTTTGGCACTTAATGAAGGCTGCTTTCTAATCTGAAAATAGTGCCAAGTCAGAATTCTTGCAGAATTGCTGAAGTTGCATAGGAACATGAGAAGTCCAAACATAAACTATCAGAAGACCAAAGTATCAGGACTTCTGGCTTCTAGAGTGAGATTTACTATGCTTTCCTTGTCTTTGGGGAAATCTATTTTCTTAGATGTCTCAGCAGCTGGACACCAGATTTTAGATACAGAGATTTCATTTTAAGAGATGATGCATGCTTCAGAAAAAATGATCAATCTGCAGAAATTAAAGTAATCTTTGAAAATGTTGATTTCAACCTATACTTTGTCTGTAAAATAGCATTAATGAAGGGAAAGTACTGTGTAAGAATAATGTGTTTTTGCAGGTTTTATTAAAAGAAGATTGGAATTTTTTGCATTGTGGACTCATTCCCAGGGTACTCTGTTACAGTTATACATGAGCTAAGTTTTGTCTCATTAAGAGAAAAAAAAAAATTCCCCTATTTTTCAATTATCATGATCAGCAAATGAGCAAGGTCTTGACTATAATCTGCTAAAATGCATGGGTTGGCTTTTAAGTGCTATAGACTACAACATCACACTGAATTTGTCAAAGCTGATCTGTGCTATACAAGTCCAAAGTGTTAATGGAAGAGCAACTTGAAGATTCATTCACATTAGGGATCAAATCCAATCATTTATATTAGTTGAGCAGGTTGATGTTTCTTTATTTTATAAATCATTTTCCTAAGCAGCTTGTTTTTAGAGTTAAATATCAGTATTGAAAGGCCTATCGTGAAGATGAGTTAATAGAGCTATTGTTAAGAAGCCAGTAAATCACAAGTCAATTACTTGAAGTAATTTAGGTAATTCAAGTATTTAGGATTTCAGTTATTGTTATATTTTTATGTTTTATATTAACAAACCCAAATATATATCTATGAATAACTATGTAGTTCCTTTACTCTTAGGGGAAGCAATCATGTAGCCTGAACAGAAGCCTTGAACTTCTGAAGCTAGGTGGATGTAGGCAGGATGACAAGGCAAGTGTGCAAACATCTAGAAAATATTTGAGAATTTCTTCACTGCCTATCAGGCTGTGGAAACCAATATTTCAATGGCCTCTGTTTTTGCAGTTACTAAGCTGAATAATTCTTGATATGATATTGTGAAAGCCAGTGTAGTACACCTACTTGTCCTTTACTTTCATGTGAACTGGAGAGAACAGAAATTCCAACTCTGTATGAAAACCATAGATTAAGAAGATTCCTTCCTGGATTACTTCATATTAAACAATATTTCTAGAATCACAGAACACTTTTTTGAATGTATTTAAAGCACAGTAGTAGGAATTTGCTATGTCCTAGATTCATCCTATGTGTTCCTGCCAATTATAGTCATGTAGACATTTCAACCTGGACCACAAACATGCTCCTGATTCTGAAACATAAGGTGAAAGGGTCTACTCTAGTTTTTAACTGGTATTCTAAAGTAATTTTAATCATGCTTTTGTCTTGTTTCAAAGCGTAAATTTAAATACACACTTCTTTTGGAATAATGACTGACAATGACTGAAATATGCAGGTACCTGGTTTGTTTTGCATATTTAGAGGTGGCTTGTCTTTATCCGACATCTGGTTAAGCTTTGGGTAAGTTACTGCCATGAATCACCAGGAAAGAAAAACAAAAAAAATATCAGTTGAAATATTTTCTTTGTTCTTTTCTACTTCTGGAGCTCACAGAGCAGCTTGAAAGTGGATAGACCTCTGAAAAAAACAAAGTTTGTGTTTATTGTTAAAGTGGAGGAGGAGAGTTTTCTGTGAATATCAAGTTCTAGAATCTGTGAATTTTGACAGCAAATATATGGGGTATGGTTTGATGATCCAGCAAGTCTGGCTTTCAGGATTTTTAGTACTGCATCAGAAATGCCATGCTACAGGGTACAAGTTGCTGATGTGATAGAAACTTCAACAGGCTTGCTTTGTACTGACAGGTGTAACCCAAATTAGGCATGCTCTTACTGTGTCACTCTAACTTTACGCAAGAGCGGGTATTTCTGTCTTCTCCCAGCTTTCATAAAGCCAGCACAAAACCGCCTTTGAACCATGTGTTCTAGTTTTTTGGGTAGAAATATGACTATACCTAATTTGCTAAGATTTGTACTACATGTAATCTGACAATGTACAGATCTGGTAGCAGTGATAGGGTAGAATCATAGAATCGTTAAGAATGGAAAAGACCTCTGAGATCATCTAGTCCAACCGTCAACCCAAGAACACCATGCCTACTAAACCATGTCCTGAAGTGCCACATCTATGCATTTTTTGAACAGCTCCAGGGATGGTAACTCCACCACCTCCCTTGGCAGCTGTTCCAATTCCAAGGAGAACCATAACAGCCTAAGAGGCAGTCGGGAAACCTCTGGGGATGTGTGTTTTTGCCAACGTTTTAGATAGGCACAAGCTAGCACCACTGCTACAAAAGAAGCAGTGATGCCTCAGCCAGCTTGCTTTGCAGTACCCTTTTTCCTGGGCTGGGAGGGGCAGAAGCATAGTAGTCTCACAGAGGATTAGGTCAGGGACTGGCTGCCTGAAATACAGCTGCACTGCCTGAACATGGTCCGGCAGACTATGGGATAAAACGCCAACAATGTTACTATGTAATGTTACTGTGAAATGCCAGTAACGTTGGTGCTTTCATGAAGTTATGAACAGAGAACATGAAAAAATAACATCCTGTTGACCACTTAGTCAAACTGTAACACATGCAGTTAAAGAAAAATACGTATTTTAGACCTTTGTGAAATGAGACTCAGAAACTTAGGAAGCCAAATGTAGCTTCATATATGTCCTTACTGGCAAGAAATCAGTATCTTAAATTTGTGATTTCTTGAACTGTACTGATTTTTGACATTGATCAGAATTAATAAATTAAAACTAATGTGAGTGCAGTGCAGAATTTGGTACTTTATGCTGGAAAGGGTTGCAGTACAAGGCTAGAATTTTCTGCTTGGTACATCAGTGCAATTGTCTTTTGTTCGAGCAGTAAGAAAGGGAGAGGTAAAAGTTAGTAAAATTATACACCTAACCTGTTGGAATAGCTCCTTGAAGTGGTAGAAACTTTTATAATCTCTGTACAAAATAGTCAAAGGACACCTTACATTGTGTTTCGTAAAATTCCTTACTGCAATATTTACTGATAAAGTGTCGAGTGTTTTATACCCTCTCACCTCCGTATTTTCATTTTGTATAGTGTTTCTTTTTAATGTTAACCCTTTGCCTTAACTGCTTGGGTTAGCTCCAGGGATGGTAACTGATAACTGAAGAAAACAATAATGATACTTAGCTGAGAAATCATACTTTGGTTGCTACTGGGGCCAGGTATTTCACATTGTTCTTGTATCTTGCAGATTTGATAGTCTACAGTATAATCCACTGCCATAGTTTCAGTGCCAAAATTTAAAGGAATTTTTCAAGTCCACTATAGTCCTCTGTGTTCCTTATCCATTTGCATCCTTTGCATAATTTTCATTTCAATGAAAACCTCATCATCTTTCCTATGTCAGTGTGTTTTTTTTTCATTTGTACTATGTTTTAGAGACCTAACTTTGCTAGCCAGGAAAGAGAATAATGGAGGGGTAGTACTGAAAAAACTGTGATGTTCTGTTCATATGGCTTCAGGATAAATCCTTGAATTACTGTATTGAAGATGCTTGAAATTTTACAGTCTTCGCTGACAGGAAAACTAGGAGAATCTATCAGCAGTGCACACTGGATGGGCCACATTCCTCAAATAATCCAGTCAATTAAAAATTGATTTTTGTTCTAGGCAGCATGGTGGTAATGTAGTGGGGAGATAGTGTATGCATTACCAACAGAGCTCACATCAGTTAAGTGATATTTAGGTGATCTTCTGTCATGGGAGAAAACAGTGCAGTTGATGATCTTTGCTACTGAGGAAGCTAAATTGAAGTGTCAGATACCAGAATTGCATTTTATTTCTAATATGTTGGCCTGCCAGCCTGGGAGAAGCTATGTGAAGTCTGTGAATACAAAGGGACAAAAGTGCTAAATCTAGCAGAAACTGAATGGTTTGGGGAAGATTAAACTATAACATGGCTTTTAGAGCCTTCAAGTAAATGCATTTAAAGAAATTGAATCCTGAACTCCAGTTGCTGGACCTTTTGTCTACTACCTTTCTCCTTTTCCCTGAGAGCAGATCTAAAGTAAACGAAAGATATGCATGATCTAAATTGCATCAATCTTGTTTATTAAAAGAATAATAGGTTATAATGCCACTGAAAAGTTAGAAAAAAACATTTTCTTTGGGTAGTTGAACTGAGAACAAAAAAAGTCTGAACCCATTCATTGAAAAATTTATTTACCTCAGATCTGTAAGATTCTGAATTACAGAATGTAAAGAAGAATCTTTTTCTAATATTGGAAACACACGGAAATGTGCGGTCATGCAGATTGGACTGTATCCTCAATACAGTGAGTCTGCACGGTGCTTATTTTGGACAGACACACAGCAATAGCTCACAAATCTGAAACTTGTCTTGAAACTTGTCTTGTCTTGATTCATTAAAGCATCTAATGTTAATGATAGCTTTGCAAACTTTCCAACAGAACAGATAACATGCAAAAACGTTTATCTGAGGTTCTTAGTAACGCCAGGATGCCAGTCATATCTGCTTTCAGTTATGAGACATCAAACACCATGACACTAAGGGTGTAACAGAATTTTTTTTTTTTTTTTTTTTAACAAGATGCAGGTTTTTCCCTTCATTTTCTGTCAAAAGCAGTTGTAGGATGTTCTGGTGCATCTGTGCTCTCCCTCAAAGGTGGTGGCATTTAAGTGGTGGGTTCAGTGATACACATTACCCTTCATCAGACCTCTCAGAGGTTTTGTGAGGTTCAGTTTCTTAATGTCTGTAAAGTGCTTGATAATGCTTAGGTAAAGAGCACTGGAGAAAATATAAGTAGGCCTGTTGTTTAAAGTTTAGATCCTAATTTTATATGGATAGTGTTATGGCTACACTTGCCAGAAAACTCTGTGTCACGGTAATATTTTAGTAACCTGTTGACACATATCTCACATCTTGGATTAGTTTTCAGCGTACAGTATTACCTGTTTGTAAAATTAATATATCACAGATAGACTGGAATGATGAGCAATGGTCTGCAAAATATTTCAGAACATGTGGTTGTAAAATAATCTCATGCTCTGTTTCTGAACACTGCTTGACAAAAATGTTTGACACTTTGAAATTACGAAGGGTACAGTGCATTTATAAACATAAGAATCCAAAATAATTTTCAATAGAAGAGATTGGTACAAAAAGAGTGCATATTGGTCATCGGTACAATTACTACTTAACATCATGTTTTGTTTTAACATAAATTTTAATAAGTTGGAAGTCTTCTGTAAAAGATGACCTTACCTGTGTCAGTAGTTTTCTTCATGAATTTATTCCTAGACTGTATAAAGAGAAAATAAATCGAATCACAAATGCTTTTTAAAGGTTTTTATTGGGGTAAAATGCTGCTGGGTTTTAGTGATTTGGTAGTGGGGAAAAAAATAAAGGAGAAAAAAAAAAAAATAAACATATCCAGGCTTCAAAACTCCTCAGCATGATTTGAATACAAGTGGCTAACTGTGATAAGTATGTTAGGCTCCCTTCTGTTAATTACAGTATTTCAAATGAGACTAATTTGACAGCCGCTGGCTCATATTATGCTAAATACTTCCTATAGTATTACTTTGAGGAGAAGTCCCCTTCCCCCCGCCATGTGAATACTTTTTGATAGGACGTTATAATTTTAGAAGCTCTGCACCACAAACAGATAATATCTAATTACCTACTAGTTCTCTGTTTAGTTTGAATGATTGCTTACTGGAATGATTGCTCGCTGCTAATGACTACATTGAAAAGGTTTTACCAGTCATTGACAGAGCCACGTACAAAATGTGGTCAGATACATTCTCTAAAATGTCTTTAAAAACATGTATATTTTTTCATTGCATTTTTTTGTGTAGAGATGTCAGTTTACTTGATCTGTTGCTGTGAGTGACAGTTAATTTATTGTAAATATGAAATCTTTTCTTTCCTCCAAGTTGTATTAAATGGATGGCATTTTTGTTATTTTTATTTACTGTTCTTTTTTCACTAGAATAGCGCAAAACAAGCTGCATACTAATCTCAAGACTAAAGCTAGATATTGTAGTTATCATAACATGGTATTTGATATTAGAAAAATACCCACTGATGTTTTGCAAAATACAAGAATTTTCATGTTAACTTGAAGTTTGTACTTTGTGAGTAGTTTAAGAAGTAATTCATCAGAAGTATTTATACAAAAAGTGCTAGAGTTGTAGTAACTTTTCTTTTACGTTATTATTGTAGTTTTATCCAAATTCCACCAGGTGCTGCCAAAGAACATACAGCCAACGCAAAGTTTACAGCTTAAGTGGAAGTTGCTTAGAACATGTGTGCACGCTTTCATGAATACAGCCATTAAAACCATTTTCAGAAGCAGGAGCATCTTTCCTCCACTTTTAAGAGCACATCTCTTTTCTTTGCAACTAAACACTAGGAATCAAACAATTTGATACACAGTGACATCATTTATGGGTATCATATTCTTAAAAATGCCCTTTTTCTTATGACACAAAGATATCCATTAACAGGTGGTGTGGTTTAACCCCAGCCAGCAACTGAGCACCACACAGCGGCTTGCTCCGTGGTGGGAAGGGGGAGAGAATCAAAAGGGTAAAAGTGAGAAAACTGATGGGTTGAGATAAAGACCGTTTAATAGGTAAAGCAAAAGCTGTGCACACAAGCAAAGCAAAACAAGGAATTCATTCACTGCTGCCCATCGGCAGGCAGGTGTTCAGCCCCCTCCAGGAAAGCAGGGCGTCATCATGCATAAACAGTTACTTGGGAAGACAAATGCCATCACTCTGAATGTCTCCCTCTTCCTTCTCCTTCCCCCAGCTTTATACGCTGAGCATGACGTCATGCGGTGTGGAATATCCCTCTGGTCAGTCGGGGCCAGCTGTCCCAGCCGTGTCCCCTCCCAGCTCCTTGTGCCCCCCCAGCCTGCTCACCTGTGGGGTGGGGTGGGGTGAGAGGCAGAAAAGGCCTTGGCTCTGTGCAAGCCCTGCTCAGCAACAACTAAAACACCTCTGCATTACCAACACTGTTTCCAGCACAAATGCAAAACGTAGCCCCATACTAGCTGCTGTGAAGAAAATTAACTGTACCCCAGACAAAACCAGCACAACAGGCTATAGGTGCAATACACTCTTTTAACAAGTAGTTACAGACTTCTGTAAATATTCCACTATGTTGCTGTGTCAATTTTGGGTGATGGAGTTTTTGGTTTTGTTTTGTTTTGTTTTTTTAGTGAGATGTTCAAATTATTAAAGTTTAGTGCATTTGGTGGTTTGCTTTTGCCTTGTTTGTTTGTTGTTGTTTTTTTTTCATTCCGATAAGCAAAGTTGCTGTAGACACTTTATTCCTACTAACTTTAGTAAAGACGTTTCTTTCCTTTGTTTGCTTTTTGTCTTGCTGAGTCAGGAGTTTTGTATATCACAAGTCAGTTCTGCTTCAGGTTTTGTCTCATTCTGGGAAGAAAATGTGCTTCCAAAAGCCAAGGTTTGCTTGAGGTAATAAGAGCCCCAAACTTGTGACTGATCACAACAGTGCAGTGCAAAATGCTCAGGCAAACAGCACTCGTAGCAGCAGGAATCAATTCAGAGACTTGGCGCAGAGCAGTTTCTATCCTGCCTCCCTGGTGAGTTCAGCCATTGTGCTTATGACATAAAAAGCAATGTGCATTTTAATTGCTATACTTATTTTTGAACTGTTGCTCAAGTATTAGTATGGTTTAAGTCAAAAAGGCTGGATCCTGGACAATGCGGTATCAGTTGCCAGAAAAGGTGTAATCAGTGTCTGCTAATGTTGGTGATGCAAAAAAAACTGTATTAGCTACTGCATTGGGCAAGGAACTTTAAGGGATTAGCCTTGTAGCAGGTAATCACTAATCACTAGAATGGTAGCATTACATTCTATAAATGCTCTGTTGTTTTCTTTTGTGCTTTATTTAATTAAAGCCTTGAGTTTATTGTCATGCACAAATGGTTTATGTTTGAATGTTTATTGAATGTCAGCAGCAGAAATGAAACAAAAAGGTTCTTTGGGGTAGTCTGGCATAATCAGTGTGGATTGCAACTATAGATGTGGTTAAGGGAAAAGGAAGGAAGAAATTGAAATGTAGCCATTACTTTAAGCAGAAATGTATTCAGAAATGTGACTGTAGCTAAGTCTGCACAAAGAAACTCCTTGCTTGCAAGAAATCCATGGCAGTGACTTCAGCTGACGGTATTTAATTAATTATTTGTTGAGCATTATGTTTGCCTTCCCTTGGGATATTATCTTTCTTGTTGTGTCTCCCTCCTTCCACCGAAAAGTGTCACTAGTTATTTGAATATAGAATATTTTAATTATTTTAGATCTCAAAAAATGTTAGTATACTTTGTTTTCATAACTATATGTGTATAATAGATAGCTCAACATTACTATAGCTTTCCTGGGTTCCTATTTTATTGCCATCCCAATGTACTTGACAGAGAGGGAGGAAAGGAAGAAGCAGCAGCATAAATTATCCTACCGATGTAAGATTAGATCAACATTTAAGCTAGTAGGTGTAATACAGATGCTGTGATCAGGTGCTCAGAGCCAAAATACTTACAGTCCTTGTGCTATTCTAATCAAAGGCACTGAAGATTGAGCAGTTCTCTGATGTGGTCTTATCAGTTTGAGTATAATGTAAATCCTGTTATAGCAGCTTTGTCCGATCTGCCTGTAGCTTTGTTCTGAACCTTTCAGTAACAGTTCACTGAAGCAGAAAGAGCCCTGTGAATTGATATTATAAACCTGCATGGTTGCTTTATTCATTGTTGAAGCAACAGAATGTAACAGAAGTATTTATTTTAGTGGATTGAGGATACTTTTTTTTTTCTTTTTTCTTTTTTTTTTTTCTTTTATTCTATCAGAGTGAGCAGGGGAAAAAATGTTCTAAATGCAAAAGAGGAAAAGCTAATACTATAATCATATCCATACCCATTTGGAGCGCAATCCCATTGAAAGATAATGCAGAATACTATATGTTTAATTTATTTTACACATTCAGAGAGATTGTTAAAGTCCCAAAGTGTTGTTATTTCCTGCTGATGTAGAAAAAATTATCATGTGACACTATTATAATCAGGAAATAATAGTCATGTGAAATAAAAGCATCTCATAATGCACTTAGTCTTCCCAGACATCTGTATTTTTCTAAGTACCACCTACCTGCTCTCTTTGGGACTGAGATGAGCCTTAGAAATTCAAGATTGTATTGTATTCACTTTTTTGCTGGTGGGCATTCCTTACTGAAGTTCAAGAGCGTGAAATTTCTCTTTAGTCTCACTGCTTTGATATGGTATTTGCCTAATAATCAAACAAATTAAAGTGTGGAAAAAATGATAAAACTGCAGCATCTTAAAATTAAGAGGCTGAAATATTAAATTGAGTTCCTCATAATAATGCTATGGTGCCATGTTGACCCTTATTCTTGAAAATCAGTTTTTATGTTGTACATCAATAAGAAATATTACAACTTTGGGAATTTGAAAGAAGATATGCGCTATTTGAACTTTTGAAGTGTCATGTAATCTAAAAATTCTGGCTTTATACTTCAAAGATCTTCTGGAGAGATTTAATTGACATTTGTGAATTATGCAGATACGGAAGCCCAACTTTATATATAGATGTTTGTATATACTATCAACAAGCTCTGCTACCTAAGACACGTGTTCTTTCTTGTGTGGGGATAGGAAGATTTACAAAGTTAGTTCCATTACTGCTAAAAAGTGTTTCAAATGGAAATCTCTCTAAGATGAGAGTTATTTAAGATAGAAATATTTTTCTACACTGCTCCTGAAATTTCATGTTCAGTTTTTAAAAGAACTCTGATTGGAAAGTCAGGGTAGTGAACAGATGATTTTTTTTTTTTATGTTAAATATTTTAAATACCTAAGAAAAAGAGATACTAAACTCTTAATTATGGAAAAAAATAAGCTTGTCACCTCTTCCTGGAAATTAATAGGTGTAAGAATTATTTTTGTGCAGAAGTAATGTATTTAAATTTCATAGTTCATATTTGTCTGTCAATTAAATTCATGTAGTATTCTAAGAAAAGACAGGCAGACTTGGTTTTGTTTTTTTCTGGTGATGTAAGCAATCACAGAAAAACAGAGGCCAATGCCTGTCTCAAAAA
>VZTL01068159.1:3747-23340 GCA_013400535.1 Scopus umbretta | reverse complement strand
ACAAACAAACCCAAAAAACCCCAGTCCTTAGGAGACAGAGAGCACAACCCAGGACAGCACATTCTTACATCCTCTTCCAGGACTCTGTCAGCAGATGCTTTAGACTGAGGCAGCAGATGAGCAGGAGCTCTGATGGCAAATTTTCAGGAGCAGAGACTTAACCTGATAGAAAGGGAAAACTGTGCAACAGCACTGTTTTAAGATTACTCTAAACTGACAAGTTAATTCAAACAATCTGGCCATGTAAACCAAGTCACAAGGCTCCTAGGCCAGCCAAAAAAACAACCAACCAACCAAGAAAACCTCCAAAAAAACCCAAATAAACAAACAAAAAAATCACTGAAATTTAAAAAGCAATTAGTCATAATATGACCAAGACTCTCCCTATGCCAGACTCACACCACTGAAAATGGAACTGTTCATAGCAACCCAAACACCACCTCTGCTCCATCTTAAAACATGATTCATACCACTAAGTGCTTTGTTTCCCTCTTGTAGCATGTAATGTTTGGACTTCTTAAAAGGGTCATATTGAATTAACGGGTTCACCTTGAAACTAAACAGTGGAACAAAAAGCTGTGTGCCAAATGGCACTCCAGAGGGGACCAGCTTGCAAGAATGCAGCTCTCCCCTGTTCAGGAAGAAGAACAAGTGTCGTGACAACCTTTAAATGCTCAGGTCCAAAACACAGATCTCCTCCCTGGTCCCTTTCAGCCTGCAGCACAGCATCCAAAATGTGCAGCTTGCATTATGAGTACCAAGCAGGAGAGCCCGCAGGGAAGCACTGGGGGTGCTGTATATCTAACCACAGACATACTGCAAGGATCAGCTATCAGACACTGGTTGTATGGCTGTCACAGCTCATTGGATTTCTTTGTCTTTATCCACTGTAAGCATTTAAAAGACAGCGCTGTGTTCCCATGTCTAAAAGTAATCGGTAAAGCTCATATATCATGCAGCTTCTGAGAGGGAGGGAGTGGGAAACAAACTCAGAAACCTGACTTAAAAATGCATTAAATTGTTTTCTTCAGAAAAGTTGAGAACAGGTTGTGGACAGAGTGACAGTGGTGCTAACATCTTAGAAGGATTTAGTTTACACGTGACCTATTTGGTGCATTGTCTCAGCCATGTAGTGCATGGGGAACTGGAAGCATAACAACAGATAAAAGATACGGCTTACACTGCTAAAAAATGTTAGCCATTTCAGTCTCTTTTGTACAGCTATGAATAGATCATTTGAGTTGCAGAGGGAAGATTTTTCCAGCAAAAGGAATCTGGTCCAGAAAGTTCCTCTGAGGAGGAATTTTTTCCAAACTATAATGCAGGGCATCTCTTATGAAAAGAGTCCCTCAATAAACATTTTGCAGACCAAAACACTCAGCTCTTTTCTAGGGATTGAGATGAATCTAGCGAGCCTCAGCACTGATTTCTGAGACTGATGGCAGGCAGGCCCTCTGCAGCTTCACACCTCACAGCGGGGAGAGCCCAAGATTTATCAGAATTTTCTGTATTTTATGGAATAAAGAATAAATTAGAAGCAGCATTTCAATATGGAAGCAGCCTGACTCAAAGGGGGCCCGGCCATCTATTCTGTGATGCAAATGGATATGCAGAATGATTACTTCAGGGCTTTCCTCTATGTGTGTGCGCTTGTGTAAAATGTGTAGGTGCTTAAATGCAAGGTTCCCCAAGGTTCATCACGTTGATGATAAATGTCACAGAGACTTTGAAAGTCTCATCATGGTCCATGATTAAAAGAACAAGTGGTGCAGTAACATTTAATCAACAGTGTCTGCTTCTAATGTCGTCTTTCCACATGCTCCAGCACTGCACATCTCATGTTCTCCTGGGATCAGCCAAGACAATGCCGCATCACCTCCCCATGGGAGGTACCAGGCTGCCCCGCAGCGATGGCCCTGTACTCCCCAGGGAGCTTTTCCAGAGATGTCTGCTCAGGCCATAGCAAAGCATCTACACAGTGTGAAATGACACACAAGTTTTCACTTGGGAAACTGCAAGGGCAGGTCTCGGGTTCTGCCTTTACTTTGTGACAAAAAAATAAAGGTGGTGGTATTATTTGCTTTATCACAGTAGCTAAGTCATCCGCAGTGCAAGTAGCAGTACAAACATGTAGAGAAGAGCCCTTGCCCATAGGAGTTTAAAATCCAAGAAGAAAACAACGGACAGCAGCACAGCTCGGGAAAGCCAGGGCACAGAAACAAGTGCAGGCAAAGCTGGTCAGCCTGCTGGGCACCACTCAGAGCAACAGCGGCCCAACCTCTCACATGGTTATTCAAGAGAAAAAGGGAGCAATTTTCAACATGTAAGATGGGAAGCTTTAAGGGGAGAAGAGAAGACAGATTTGTAGGCTTTTGAGGGAAATCCTCCTTAGTCCAGCTAGTCCTCACTCCACAACTATTTCTGCGTTTCTGTCCTTCCACCTTATTTTGCCCTTAATCTCACTGCATTCTTCCTCCCAGCTCAAAGAGCAAACCCACAAGGGAGCCAGATGTGCTGAACTTATGGATATAAAGAGACAATCTGCATAACAAAAAGAACCATGTGAAATAATCTCATTTTCCCCATCTTGCTTCTATTTTTTTTCGGGGGGCGGGGTGGGGGTGGAAATATAGATCCAGTTCATGGTTTGTTCTTTTCAAAGCAGTTTCATTTTCTTTAATTCCTTCTTCCACCTTTCAGGGTTTGGATATAATATATGGCTATATAAATACTTTCCATCCATGTACATGTATGCATTACTGTTTTGCAACTATATTGCAAAGTTCCTTTCTCACCAAATGAAATCATCAGAAGTTGAAGACAAGTGCCCACCATGGTCAAGCAAACAACCTATTGTTCAAATTGTAACTACACAAATAGAGTCCCATTAGTCCCCCAGTGAGCCCAGTGTAAGCCCAAAGAACTCGGTAGCAAAATTCCTTTGGTAGCAGCAGCAATTTACTTCCAGCAGTTTTGAAGAGAGAGAATCATGAAGGGAAGAAAAATAAAATTATGGGTCTGTTAACTGTTAAAAAATAAATAAATAAACCCCAAAACATTCTTTTTTGATCTGTGGTGGTAGAAGCCCATAGGAGATCCTAGATACGGAGATAAGGCTCTCAGTCAGGACGTTTGGATACACAAATAAGAATAGTATCTTAACGTAAACCACACGTTCCTCTTAAGAACTCGTATTTTCTCCCGTTGTATATTGAACGTGGTACACCAGCTTCCTACACTGAAAGAGCTGAAACTGGGAGCAAAGAGATTCTCCCTAGGGAAGAGTTTCACCCAGGGGATGCTATTGTCCCATCCATATTGACAGCGAAGAGAAGAAAGTGGTTCAAGAGGCATACCAAGTATTACAGCTTAAGTTCAGGTGCTCTGACTGGTCTCTGGAAGACCTTCTCTCTTTGCCGATTAAGGAGAATGGACTTTGTAAGTATTCCAACTATCACCATGGACTGTTAAGCGCTGAGCACCTATAAAATTCTGGCCTCAACTCTGGGTGTTGAAGACCTACAAATGTAGCCAAAGAAAATCTGGTCTCCTGGATCTGACCCAAAGCCAACTGAATCAAGCTTTGGACCGGGCTTTAAGAATTTTTGTTACAAGACGTAAGAAACTGGACCTTCCCGTTGTGCTATGCACCATGCAAACATACCTTGAGAGACAGCCAGCACTGCAAGGATCCAGCAGGCTGAAGAGGGATGGAGAGGGGAGAGGGAGTTATGGTCACAGCCTATTGGTTGCGGGGCCATGGACAGGAGACAGTATTTATTTAAAAAGCAGTTAAACATTTGAATTTAGTGCCTCTGATCATTTTGCTGTTACCAATATGCTGCTTCTACCTCTAGCCTACTTTATTCTGTTCATTGTTCAGAACAGACCACCACTGAAGTTGTCATCTTAAAGTATTTTCCACTGTGATTAAACAGCTGCTGCAGTCAAGTAGTTCTATCTTCTACCAAAGTTTGTAAATCACAGTATTTTAAAAAGATGCAAGCAGCAAATAATCTGGTATATAATAGTTATTTGATTTTTTACATATGTGTAGAGAAAATAAGCACATTAGATCTCTAGCCTTTAATTAAAAAATAGTTGGGGGGAGGGAGTAATATCTTAATAAGTAACATCTGACCAAAAACTATTTAGTAAATCATACCCTAAGTGTGGCCAAAACCTGTAAGATTTACTGCAAGTAAATCATTATTGCTATCTGAGTCTGAATAGCTTCCATCTGATTTCTATATGAAAATATACTCCGTGGAAGCACAGCCTTGAACTTCAAAGGACATGCAGGATGCTACTAATTTCTGTATCTGACAGTGTGATGCAATGTTTGGATTTGCATCTCTGTACTTCAAAGTGTGGCATTCTCTAGATAAGGTCTCCATTTATTTTGACATGGATTCGCAGAGGTGAACAAGAAAGCAGCACCCAAAACAGACAGTAACCCCCCCCAAAACAGAAACAACAACAACAAAAAAGAAACTGCTCTGTTTGCTTCTCTCTAAATTCAGTAATGCCCTGGAGAACAAGGATTACAGAAGAAGAGTACAAGTCATGGTTGCGGTACTTCAAGTAATCTCCAGTGTCCAAACGCAGTGCCAACATATGGTACTCAAATGCAGAACATCTTTGAAGTAATATTGAATCTGACTAATGGGTAAAACATAGGCCTAGCTCAATTTTTTTTTTTTCCCCCTTCATACTGAGGTTGTGAAAATTTCAAGGAAGACAGTTAGTTATTAGCACATCTTTATTCTGTGAATTGCACAAAATTTTACCTAAAAATTACCACCAAGGTGAATTCTGATGCTCCACTTTACTTTTTGTCAACCTAGCAATGCCAGAATCCTACCTATCATGATATAAAAGCTTTTGCCCTAATGACCTTATAATGACACTTAAAAATTCACATTGCATATGTGTGCAATTTCTATCACGTTACAGACCTAAAGAAAATTCTAAATGCTGGGATATGATCACAACTGCAATACAAATCTTACTAATTCCATCAAAATACATACAAAAGTCTTCTGCAACTGTAGCTCCTAGAACTGTTCTCACTTCCCTTGTATAAAACATGAAAGTATTTTTTAATACCAACAGCTGCTGACCAGGAGCATATATACAACTGTTATAATTATTTATTTATAATTAATTAAGCACTGATCATGTTCAGCAAAAACATTTGGGAGGAAAAAAAAGTATCTTAAAAATCTGACAGAACAGAGGTGTTGAGGGGCCAAAGTGTGAAATTCTTCATGATGAAAATCCAGGAGGAAATTACTGGCATTTTGAAGCATTGCGTAATGCAGGTTCAAATAGCTGCACCTAGAATTACAATATATCTGATACCACTGTCACTAAGGTTTCTAACTGAGAAGTAATTATCAAGTATCCCATACTCTAGGTATATACTGTCCTTACAATTAAATTTGCATAATATGCCACTACATTAAAAGGATTGCCTTTGTATTTAATTATCTTTGATTTTTTTAATGTATTTTTTTAAAGGAAAAAGAGAAAAAAAAATCTATCAAAGCTAACAGGACTCAGAAGATTTGTGTAATAAATATCATGTGCAGATTTTTATTTCCCAATTCAGCTGGAGACCAATGTAGTATTTTGAAGTTTGATTAAGGCATTTCAGCCTCTCAAAAGTTCCTGTTCCAACATTAAAAATAAGTTGTGTGGTACTGTTCTATTAATTATTTATTTTTTAAAAAGAAGGAATAGCAAGTTTAATTTGCTCAATTAAAAGACCAAAAATCAAATACTGTTCAAAGAAAGAATTCAAAATTAGTATGCTACTTCTTACTCATTATGATTAGTTATCATTTGCTCAGTGCAATATTTACATGTATTGCCAAATCCCTCAGTCGTTCCTTAGGCGAAAAGGATCAGTGGGAGTTTTGACTAAGTCCTTCAGGATTTGGGCCATTATTGAATTAGAAACCTATATAATTCCAAACATTTTCTCTATGATATAGAATTCTTGCATACTTAAGCAACTTTGTATTTAGCATGAATCTCAGAGCTTAAATGCAACTCGCATCTGGATTGTAGATTGTGCTTTATATTATACAATCTGCAGTTACTGGAAATGTTTGTATCTTTTACTGAGAAAGAATGATTCATTTCATAGAAATTTTCATCTGCTATTAATCTTCCAGGATATAGTTAGTGTTCTGATATTTTCAGATATTGTTTTATGGAGGGATTTAAAGTAGCTCTCCCTTGGCAGCCTGCAAGATTACTCAGTGATTATAAGCAACTCAATACTGTATGACAGCATTTCCATGCAAGGGACTTACAATCATGTTTCATTAATTCGGCTTGAATGAAGCCTCATTTCAGGCCTTGAGGAGCTTAAGATTTATGTGAAATTAATAACATAACAGATGTCTTCACAATTTGGTTCCTCTGAAAAAAACTGATTACTTTGAAAACTTCAATGCTTTAAAATGCAGACTGAGGGAGTTTTTACTCTAGGGTAAAGAGTTACTCGTTTATATCAACTGAATCTCGGAACTAAGTGGAATTTAAATGTCAGATTTATATTAAATAGTCATATTCACCATTATTACATGTAATAAACAAAAGCCTATTACTTTCATTAATAAGCGGTGTCGGACATTTAAACTAAGGCTTAGAGAGACAGAGTCAGCACCTTCACTGAGCAGTAGGAATAAGTGAGACACAAGGGAGGTAAAAGAAGAATATCCAGGAAGCCCTGGGTTTTTTATCTTTGTTTCTGATAATTTAATCATCTTTTCCTCATAGGAAAACAAAATGCATCTGTGCTCACACAAAACTCCCCACTTTATAAGAGTTGAAGCTGTCTCTTGTGGATGCACATGCCTAAGGCCAAATGCCTTCTTTCTTTCACAGGACACTTTAAATGCCGGCTCCTCTTCTTTTTTTTTATTTTTTATTTTTGAAAAAAAAAAAATTCAATTCTTTTATCTAGGCTTCAGCCACACTAGGTGCCTTGCAAGCTGAATTTTAACGCACGCGTGAGCAAGGGGTTTATCTTTAAGGAAGCTGTCTATGCGATTACTTCTCCAAGTCCAAAAAAAATAATTGAAATAAAAATTATCTCTTAGCTTTGCTTTTTGATCCGATATGCTGAAGGGCACAGGGAACAATGCATTTTTGATTCACACACTCAAGTACAGCTGATAGGATAGTCACTGCGATGGTTCGATATGCAAATGTGTTACATTAAGGGTTGAAAAATTGACACAGTGCAGGATATTACAGCTAAGACACTATCAGCAAAATCATAACAATTAGCTGTTTGATTGCCGCAGACACGGTTCATGCACCAGGCTCACATTTATAATGAGGTATCCCCCGATCCCTTTCTTGTCTCGCCCCACCCTCAGCACCATGTCCACATTGATACGATGCTTCGCCAAGAGGTAAGGGTTCCGAGATAAAGCTGAAATATCAAAAGCATTAGTATAAATTACAATTGTACATTATTAGCTATTTAATTACATGAGATATCAGAGTGGAGCTTGCTGATTTCATGCTTATGTTAAAAGTTACCATGGCAGTATTCCTCCCCTGTGAGACGGCATCAGGAATTATTGTTAGCACATGCTAAAACAGACAAAGCAATGTATTCTCGCCACATTCTCTCCCTGTCTCTCTCTAAGTTTAATACCAAGGAATTCCTTAGGCATCTAAAAAAAAGCACATGTCTGGCATGGGGCTGTGAACCAGGAGATCTGAATTTGGAGATAAAGTCGGCATCCTAGGCCTAAGGCGGGTGGCTGCTGTGCTGACTGCGGAGGTGACTTGTTCTGCTCTCCATGAGGGACACCCGGTTTCCCGTGCACCAGCACCCCCCTCTTCGCTCACACCCCCCTGAGGGATGGCATTAGCTGTGCCTCCAAAAACAGCTGCTTATCAGCTCCTCTGGAGGGAGGAAGAAGCAGTGGGTGGCAGAAGGTTGCAAGGAGGGGGAGGATGGAGGGAGACAGAGAGAGAGGGAGGAAAAAAGGAAGAGGACCAAGGAAAAGGAGACATTAATAAGGACGAAGGAAAAGGAGGGGGGGGGGTTGTACTCTACTCAAACACGCACGCAGACAAAGGCTTGCTCAAACAGCACACTTATTCACATGCCAGTGATTTCTCCATGTGTACAAATGTGCAAGATAATGCCTAAATATACACATCAGCACACCAGAGAGAAAGGAAATCAAGATTGAGAGATGTCTTTTGGTGTCTTGCCTCTTTTTAAAGGAGGGAAATCAGCATTTTACACTAAACATCTAAAACACTCCTCTGTGATGAAATGTAATAAATGCTGGAGTTACACATTAAGTTTTTCCACCAAATTCCCCAGCTGGCACCGTCCCCAGCGCCTGTGTGCCACAGCTATGAGCATCTTCAAAGGTGCTGGGATCCCCCTAATCGGGCAACAGGGAATGATGTCAGCATGACTGGAGCAGAAAGGCTTGAATTTAATGTAAGACTTTTACTTCTCTTTGGTCTTCTGCATGAGGTCTCTATGGACAGTTTGGTTAACGAGGACAGGCGCTGACAGATGTTGTCATGCACCATGGCAGAAACCTTTCTGCTCAGAGAAGATAGACTTAAAGCCAAATGTGCAATATGAATTGAATGAATTAATGAATCACAGATAGCTGAGATGGCACAGGCTGTCTTTAGCCCCATGATATACAGACTCTTTTCTGGCAGAAGTATGCTGAAGCACACCAAAAACCTCACCTGGAAAGGAATTGCCCACCACTGAACTGCAGATGAATGGACCTGAAAGTTCAGGTCTCATTTTACGTCATCTGTTTTTCAAAGGCTCATAGAGCATTAGGTTGGAAAGGGAAAGTAACATAAAACTTATCACTTATTATGTTGAACATAGGAGTGATATGACCTCAGCTATCAGCTCCTTTATCAGTGACAAGGAAGGATTGAAGGGCTTGAAGCTGTTGCTGGGATCAGTCTGGCCCCAAAGAGGTTTGCATGATCTTTACTTAAAAGTCTTGCCCTTACAGTGTAGCTGTAAAAGGTGAAAGTAAAGAACATTGTGAATGCAATCTGGAAAATTATGGGAAACCTAAAAAGGGATAAGAAACCCCAAATGCAGCACTTTTCCATTTTTTAATCCCACTCTAATGTATTAATAGAAACTATAAAAAAAAAATACATGCACTTTAATGCACTTTGCATTAAAATGGCCTAATTTGAAGATATTTTTTAGACACTTCCCCATCTCTGAGTACATCCATTGATAGCCCAAATGACGGAGCGCTGTTCCTCTGCTCCGTTCTCCTTTCCTTCATCTACAGATTTCAAGACAGCTTTGTCTGGTGGTGCTGATACCAAACATACAGATTCCTCATAAATTCTCTGAATAGTTTCACCTCATTTATTGACCTTCTCTAAATTAAAACATTGTTTATCACAATAGAACAATCAACCTAGCATTTTAGCGAAGCTGGCTTTCTAGAAAAGAAGAGCAGCAGGATACGTGGGAATTAGGGTAATTCAGGAGCAAGTCAAATTTTTCTGGAGGTGGCAAAAGCATTTAACGTGGAGACTGTAAAAATAAGCTGTAGACTCCTTTGCCATCCACCTCTGGCAATACAATCTCCATACTAATGTGAGAGCGACCCAGGAACTGTTATTTTTATATCAGGAAAGCTTAGGGGTCTCCAATTTTCCCCGCTCCATTTGATGCTGAGCCAGCAAAAGTTAAAATTTTGAAAAGTTGAATGGACAGATAACCTCAGACTACATGTACAATTGCAACATTTCATTTATGCCATAAGAATTATGTTTAAAAGTTGACATATTTTCTTCTCCTAATCTTTTTCACCTAAACTAAAATGTCAGCATTAAAATTTTGTTAGTGCAGAAGAAACGGAATACTGAAGGCCTTTTTCCTCCACCCAAACCTTCATCGACACTAACACCTTCCCTGCAAACTTTTGAGGTTGCAGAATCAGCTTTTTTGACCAACTGGAACAATCCCGTGTTCACTCATCTGCTCGCACTTGTGTGGAGATGGCTATTGTGATAGGGAGGACTACTGCTTGTTCACCCACTGGCTCTCACCCAAGCTGCTTCCCGTGACAGCACTGGCCAGGGCAATTGGCCTCACGCAAGTGCATCTCGCCCTAGTACTTTCCCCCTTCCAACTACAGGGGCTCCATTGGATGCTGTACTAAGTTACACATTTGAGCTGCCTTAGTTTAGTCCTCGAGTGGTATTCACACTTTCTCATGTTGCTCATGAGCGGGTTTACAACTTGGTGTTACTCAGTGTCTTCAAAACTCCAGAGTTAGTAAGCACCATTAAACTACTTTGTCAGCCATTTGACACATGGTCCTGTTCCTGGGTCCAAACCAGGACAATCTCCTCTCTCTTGGCTTGCTGGAGTCCCCAGATATTAATACTAGAAGCCAACTTGTCTATTTAAAAAGAAAAATATTCACAGCTATATCAGTGGTGCAGTTAAATGGATAAGAATTCATTCAGATCAATATTACCAGGGGAACAACATCCTTTCAGCTCCAACAACTTTTATTAAAAAAAAAGAAAATCCAGCAAACAACCACCCCAGCCCACTGTAAATGGAGCCAAGCGATTTCTTCATATAATGCTTGTTATATTCACTTTAATGGGAAAAGTAAATGAAGACTATAATAGGAAAAACAAAAACAGGCAGATCTAACTGTACAATAAATACAGAACGTGCCCTATTTAATCTGCTTACAGTAAAATCCACTGAGCAAAATTATAATTTGATATGGCTCAGCTTAGCCAATAGAAACTCATAAAATGTCTTAACATCATAATACATTGTACAAAAGAATCACTAAGTACCATAAAACATATGGGAATATGGGTCTGTATTCATCCATTACTCTTTGCCAGTGTAGCATATTAAAATGGTTTCTATTTAAGTGCAGAGATCCCTGAAGTATACTACAGTCTTAATTAAAATGTCAATAAAATGCGAAAGTGCATTGGGGACCTTATCTGATTTTTTTTTTTTTTGTTAACTCTTTCAGAGAGTTATTTCTTAATAGCTTCATTACGCTACTGAGGTTTGGAGCAATTAAAAATAAACATAAGTAAGCCATTTTTAATAATTAGCTGCAATCTGAGCATGATCTGTATCCTTTCTCTCTAGCACAATTCCCTGCAGGAGTCGCTGGCAGGTTAAGTCAAGACTGGAAAAGTAGGTCCTTATCCGAGGCCAGGAAACAATGCTTTGGGTATTCTCATTCCAATGTTTCATTTTCTTTCAGTACATTTTTTAAAAAGGAGCAAGATCTTTTGTGACTCTTTTTCTGTGATCAGAGACCTTAGCCAGCTAAGAAACTGTCTGGTTTTCAGTGACAGTTGAAGTGGACAGCTTTTACTAAGCATGGGAGACACTGTCCTGGGAGGCAGGTTCTCTCTCTGAAGTTCTTGCCCTGCCTTTCCATGGGGCATCAGACCTACCATAAATGGAAATAAAAACTAAAGCTGGCCAAAACATTATTATCTATTTGCTTTTTCGTTTCTTTCAATGAATTTAAAATTGCTTTAGAAAAATTCCTTTTTAAAAAAGCAAAACAAGATACATCACGATGCTTTTCCAAAACTTGAAACAAAATTCAGTTGTAAGGAGAAGATCCTGCCCTTGCTTTTTATAATATTGGAAGGATGACAATGGAACAAGTAAATAAGTTTTCTCTTTCCTCCTCTTCCATTCTCCCAACCTCTTGTACCAGAAGAAATATAGATAAATTCACTTATCTATAAATTCATTTCCCCCACTGCCCTAAAATACTACAATATTTCTCTAAAATCTGCAGTCCCTTGAGGAAAGAAAGTGTATCTTTGGAATGGAATTTGCTGATTGCTAGCAAGATCAAAATCTTTCCAAAAACTGTGATAGTCAAAGCAACCCTGGAGTGCTGGCAGCACTGCCGAGGCACTGGTGCGGGGTCCTGGGTGGCTGATTCGGTGCAGGAGGGCTTTCCCGAGCAGGGTGAGGCTGGGCCAAGGCTAATTCTCCTCTGAGATGACATGGAGAGCACTCTGAAGTCAGTGGCAGCATATAATCCAGCCTAAAAAATAAACTGAAGGATCAGAGCCTCTGTTCTGCAATCTTGTAGTACTTACAGGTGGTATATTTACCTGGCTGGCCAGCTAGTGCTCAGTAGATGGGATTGGCACTTACCTTCCTCGTACCAGGATAATACGAAAACCAAAACATAACGCTGTTTTTGAAATCTGTGCTTAGTGGCTAGATGCATAACATGCCTATCTTTTTATCAGGCTGGGGAAGCAGAGAAAGGAAAAAAACAGAAGTAAATAAGACAAGAAAAGTTTACAGATCATCATGCCTTCAGATTGTATTGCGATCTGTTTCTCTTTCTACTTCATCCCCCTCTAAATCCACTTTATGTTAAGTGACAAGCAGTTGGCAGGTTTTGCAGATATATTGACAACAGTAGACATATGATACAGCTGTGAAGATTTGTCTTACCAGGGTTTCAGCTGGTTTCTACTAGCTAACAGCCAACAGCCAGATTTGGGGGTTTATGACCTGTAGTTATTTGAAAGAAACTAGGGGGAGGAGGCAAGCAACACATTTTATGCGCTAGTCTGCTGTTCCTCGAATATTTTTAGGACTTACTCACATAAACCTGACTCCATTTAATGATTCTTTAAAAAAAAAAAAAAAAAGTGATTGGAAAGGACATATCTTGTGAACAGAATTGGGAAATTTAAACAGTTATGGGGCCCTTGTATGGTGCTGAGCAAGCGCTTCCTGCAGAGTGCCAAATATTCTTACCTCCTAGTGGGTTATATGGAAGGTGAAGACATTTAGCTCAGTATATTGTATTTGCTTTGGTGGGGATAGTCCACATTATGTTTCTCAGTCCCTGCAACTTTTTTTTTTTTTTAAATCTGAAATAATAAAGGATTTGGACTTCTAACAGCAGAGATGCTTGACTCTCCTGTCAACCTCATATGAACTACATGGATTTCTTACAGACATACCATTTTCTGTAATCCTAAAGATCTCATTTAACATTACTATATGCACGACCTCCAAGCGATGTCACTGTAACAGTCTGGGAGGGAAAGGAAGAACTGCAGTTCTAAGATGGAGCAGTGTCATCAGTCAAACTCCAAACCCAATTTGATCTTAAATGAATGATAAATCAAATGATGATTGTCAAACAGACATACAAGCTCCCACAAAGCATGTGGATATTACATCATGACTTGACTAAGTTACTCCTGTCAAGTGTAAAAGTAATGGGAAACTTGAAAAATATATTAACTGTCCAACAAATAATTTAAGCTTAAAATACTTAATTAGAACACTGGATTAGGCTCAAGAGAGCTCACTAACCTACTTGCCTCTCCTAGTGAAATGGGTAGCCTCTCCACTGGCTACTTTATGTATAAGGACAGACGAGATCCTTCCAACAGCTTTAGCTTCTGTTCCCTGATAAATTATGTGCTCAAGTAAATGGAAACTGTATCTTATTGTAGTTACTGTCACACATGGAGTTTTAGTTATTTTCTACTACCTGTTCCCATGCAGCAATGTCCACATATTGTCCCACTGAGCAGAGGTGACAATTTGGCAGGAAGGCAAGGGAGACACATCTCACCTGAAGGCATCAAGCAGATTGCAGGTGTGTGAGAGACCGTTGCTACCTTGGCAATGAAGCACTGAATGCTGGGAGGTGTAGTTGGTTTGGGCATTCGGAAATGCGAGAAGAATCTAGATATCTGAATTAAGTGACTGATGTTGGGAAAACCCTCCTGGGTACCAACTTCTGGAGACAGAAGTCTGAAGGCCTTGTTGGAGGCTGCTTTGGAGAGGGGAGCTGGCAGCTTGTAGAGTTGACTGCAGTCTTCTGTGATTTGAATAACACCACAGCCATATATTCAACAGGAAGAATTTCCCTGGGACCTCTCCAGTTTTCAGAAGGCAAGGGAGGAACTAAAACTTGACAAGTGCAAAAAGGAGGAATCTCCTTGTTTCTCTCTAAACCAGCCAGCTCCTTGTTCCTTGTTAATGCCAAGAATTTTATTATTACTAGAGGACATACCACAACAGTTACAAATTTTCAATTGAATTAGAATTAATGAGACTGTTCTATAGTAACATATTTATATGATTGGTTTCTAATGTTGTAGTTAATTATAAAAATAACTTGCCTGCAGCTAATACATACACATCTATATTTAAATAAGTTTTTTTTGGCTTGTTGAGAAGTGGGTTAGCAAAGACAAAATTGCTGTTATTTAATGTTTATTAATAAACCATTAAACTAAAACCAGTGTGAAAATCTGTTCTTGTATCTTTACTCTAAATACACCGCAGTCAAAAACATTACAGCTAGTATGTACAAAACATTATTCAGGAATGGCTTGTGTGCAGTAAGCTTAATCCTATTCATATCTGAATTAACGTGTACCTGTAGACAAATGAATTAGAGACCTGTGTTGAAGTCTCTTAATCGCAAATGCTGCCTTGTCAAATCGCAAAATCAAAGGGGATTGTCCAGACACATAAGAACCTGCCATTAACATCACACTGTTTGATGCTAATCCTGTCTTGAAAGAACTCCATAACAAATACCCTACAGTATTTCTTTGCTGTGTGAAACACTGTCAGCGTTCAAATCTTTCCAAAGTTACCATACTGCTGGGCAGATTGCAGGAAGTACTGAAGGAAAACAGTGTCAATTAGTCCTCATTTCCCCTGTCCCCCCCGCACTGACTCAAAGTGCAAAGTCTGGAATTTTAAGGTTATCGACTCCTCCTCCTCCTTGCACCCTTTAATAAAAGAGAGGGACAGCATATTTTCCTCACCCATCAGTAATGTTCCATGCTCTCTATGCAGCATAGCCAGTATTTCTTTCCAGACACACACATATATTTCAGAACATGCTTCCAATTCCTACCCTGAAGGAGAGGCCTCCCCCACCTAACACCATTGCTGTGGTAAGCGGAGCTCCTCAACCTATCCTTCTTACATCGCGGTGATGCTTGAGCTCGGGAAAATAGAAATAACATCATCTGGGATGCTAGAAAACTAGTCTCTTCTCCTACATTGTTCCTTCCCTAGTGTAGCAACAATTTATTTCATTGTATCTCAACAGCAGTTTAGAAAGTTTGCACTGATAAATCTGGGGAAGGGATATTTGCACAGACAAACGCTTGCCAAGACACACAGTACAGCTGTGGAAAAAGTTCTCACCCACTAACTGGAAAACATGTGACGTTCTCTGGCCATATCAGATTTTTAGTAGGCTTTGATTTGAAAGGCAGCATCTGTAAGTCAAACACTTCCATTTGTTAAGAAAACAGATGCATTCGTTTCCCAGCAAAAATAAGGAAAACATTGTCAAGTTCAGAGGCAGGAAAAAAAAAAATAAAATAAAAAAAAAGAGAGCATTTTGCCAGAGTGGAATTTTAACATTTTAGACTGCATCAAAAGGTATGAACTGCCTTGATGTGCCCTTGATTTTTCTCCAGTACTCAAATAAATAATTGACAATTTCCCCAGCAGAGCATGTGACGCTCGGGAAAATACATGTGAATTCCAGATTAAAACCACAAATATTTCTTTATCTGTCAGACCTGTTTCAGGCAGATAAGTATATTCTTTCTTCAGCGGAACCTTTATGATGCCCCCAAGGATGATTTGTATCCTGGTCCCTGATGCATGAAGGTTGGAGCCTCAAAGTCTTACTGAAGTCAACAGGACTCAACTCTGGTACAAACTGTATCAACGTAAGTAGTTGTGAGAGAAACTGTGACACATTTTTCTGACTTAAAATAATTCATGTGTTATGCAGTGTGATCTATTGTAGAGCCGTAAAAGTCTTGGTTTCCATCAGAACATTTAGCAAAAGAGTTTTCAAGGGGTTTTTGATTGTTTTGACAATCTCAGCCTCAGGCTTTCAAAGGCAAGAGCTTACATTGCATAACTGAATGGCTAAGTATCTTAATAAGCCCAAAACAGTAATAAAAGATGAAGCTGTGATGTGGACAGAGAGGAAATAGGAAACGGTGTACCAGTAGTAGCAACACAGAAAAGTACCTGATCACAGGAACAGAATCCTGCAAGATGCTAAAGATACTGGGAATATTATTGAGATTTGTGGCCACCCTGTGAAGCCAGAGAGTGCTCAGCTGCTTTCAGTATGAAATCAAACTGCTGGCAATTGCTCGAAGAGTGGTGAAGGTGGGAAGTGCACTTCATGTGCTTTACTTGCAGCCCTTCAGTGTTTAAAGGACTATCTTCTGGTTTTTTAAGGCGAATCACACTGAGTAACAGGAACGAGTCCCAGTTGGTGCTGTTTATGTTATCAGTGCAAAAGAAAGAGATACTGTAAAAGTCTTTGCTTCTCCCCAGCCTAGAGGAAAGCTTGTGCTTTACAGGGAGCAGCTGCAGCCTGTGGTTTGTGGGGTTACCGGTGTATGTTCACTGCCTTTACTCAGGCAAGTTTTCCAGCCGTGTAAACATGCACATGGAACATTTTCCAACATATATGTAAAACTGTTGACATGCCTTTAAATAATCTGTGTCATTGTATCCTGTTCACATTAGCAGGGAGGATATCCAGTTTTCGAAGTGTCATTTGAGATAAACATTTCTATTTAAATTCCATTGTGTTACCATATATCTTTAAGCAGATTGGCAAATTTTAAAATATTTACATATATTTGAGACATCACCAAAAGTATTTGGGGTGGTGGGTGGGGAAGGCACATCTGCAATCCATTTTCTGAAATATAAATGCTTACATTTTTGTTGTTGAGGAAAAAAAACCCCTGCTTCAACGATACGGGCACCTCCTCCATCCTCAGGCACTGCTAATGTATTATCAATTGCCCAGCTCCTAGGATGTGCATGAGTTATTTCTTCTGTACTTTCTGAAAAATACAGTTCCTCAGTAATTTTGTGTTTATTTATTTTGTTTGTTTGTTTAAAGACAGATTAAAAAGCACAAAGTAGGCTTTTAAGAAAATATTTCCAACACATTTCTCATGTGAGAAAGATCCTCTCAATATCTTTTCAAGAAGCCAAAGTAGGCTTTCAGAATTTGGAAGGAAAATAAACCCAACACACAGGTTGTAGAACAAATTTAGCACCAGAGAAAAAGACATAAAGAAGAATGTGATCAAAAGAGGAGTAAAGGGATATGGCACTATCACAGACAAGACATAAATAAAGATAGATTTGATTCCATCTGTGTAATTTTCATATAGTACTTAACAATTTGAAGCTCACTATATATTTGTAAGGCAAGAGCCAAGTGTCGGTTCACCTATCAACTGCCCCCACACCCCCACTCCCCTGTTTGCACAGACTGAAGTAAGCAAGCACAGACACAGAGATAAAATATATAGGTGTGTCCTTCATGACCTCTGCTGATACAAATGAATCCCCAATTGCTCATACCCTCATGCACTTTTAAAAAAAATTTTTAAACACCTGATTCTGCAGTCATCACTTACACACCACTTATTCCTCAATCTCATCCTTTCTGATAGGAATGACAACTCAGGGAGTTTATGACTCTACTCTGAAGACAGCAGGACAGCAGGTCACGGGCCCTGGCTGCACATGGGACATTTAGTACCTACACTGAACACACTGTGGGATCTTTGTGATATGACTGTCAAATTTACCTGACACAGTATACTCTAGGAACAAAGCCTAAGCTTATTTAAACCTGTTATCCAAGGACCATATTTCTTTGCCATTTATCTTTAGCTATAAAAATTAAGAACAATTTGATCACCTGCATAATATTTCACGTTCAAATATGAAGCAGAGGACAGGGATCATTACTCATTAATCATTCTACATTTTCCTGAAACAGAGAGTCAATAAAATACAAGAAATTGCTATTGTCTCATTGAACGCCAAGCTCCCAACCTCCCCCATTTGCTACACCTGCACCATGTGTCTGGTGGAAAGGCACTGATTTCTGCTTACTTCCCCCACATCTGAAGACTGGGAAGGATGACATGGATGATCCAAACAGCATCAGACCGTACATCTTAATAATTGCTTTTCAGCTAATTCTAAAAATGGCACATTAACGACTATTTTTAGTAATGGCAACAATATCTTTTAATGGCACTATTTCAGCCTCTTAATTAAGTGGGCAGATTAGTGATGGATAAATATGCTTTCTTTTAGAAAGCTAATTAAGAACTTTTATCATCTGGGATGTGCATATACATCCTAGCTAGGAGTTTTCCCAAGAAGTGCAGCCACAGGTGGGCCAGCTCACCCAGGGAGCACCCAGACCCACAGCTGGGTACGTCTGATCTCATTTGCCTTACAGATATTCAGCAGAAATGGCAGCCCTTCACATCCCTCTTCACTCTGACAGAGTCCTTTTGAATTTCTCTTTCTGACTACACAGCTGGTAAAGAAGTCTTAGACTGACAGGAGATATTTCTCTTTTGCACAACTCAAGGGTATCTCCTGTAGTGGACTGCTCAGGTTGGTGAAAAATATTCTTTCAGCACTTGGTCAAACATGATTAAATACTCCAGCATTTCCACAATGCACAATGAAGGTTTGTTAATGCATTTCATCAGGATACAAACTAAAGACTGTATAGTGAACACACAAGCAAGCTGTCCCTAAATGACCTTGATTTTCAGCCACATAATTTTGCTTGCAGGCCAGTATGCATTCATTTGGGATGCTCCATTGATCATTATATATTGCCCCTGAATTATTTGTTTACTGCACTTGACTGCTGTCTATTCTCCCTCAGACTTTGAGGAAAGAGTAGCATGGGAGAAGGGCTGGATGGTTCAATACACAAGGTTGGATGATAGGAGACCATGGTTATAAATGCAGTGTAACGGCTAATCCGCCATGCCACTTCAATTCTCTGGGCCTTCATCTCACCTTCCCACTTTTGCCTGATTTAACTGTGGAGATTATAAATTCTTTAAGGTAAGGACTATCCTTTAGCAGCTGGGTGTTTCTACTCCTGTGTCAAAATAAGAAAACTACTGATATTTGCTGTAGGTAGGGAAATTGTTCAGCGTTACAGGCCATCTTTAAGAATGCTGTCTTCATATAGCAGGTCACAGGACCACCAGAATCTAACTCTCCTGACACCCTCTGCTACCAATCCTGATTCAGCCTTCTCACTCTTTTAAGTACAACAACCCCATGAAGCGTTCAGCCCTAACAAGGCAGCCAGCTCCTATCCCCATTCAAATCCAGCTGCCTTTGTACTAAAGCATGTCTAGTTTCACATTTATTTGCAAGAAAAAGGCTCTTTACCTCCTCTTAGACTGGTTACATATATTTTAAAACTGATTTCTCATAGATTTCCAGTTCCCAGGTTGATCCGGAACCCTCTCTGCCAGTCACTCCTTTACTACCTTCCGTTAGGGAGGCTGAATCAGGCTAAAGGATGTAATGTTACATGGAAGTGAAAAGTTACTATTTGCAAGGGGAAGTAGAAAGTTAAAGAAGAGTTGCTAAATGGCTTAAAGACCTACTGAAAGGAAGCCCAACAGCAGTTTTTGCCACGTGAATGA